>CM038224.1:72018301-72122302 GCA_021442155.1 Cymbidium sinense | reverse complement strand
CTGTATGTGTTTGGTTTGGATTGTTTTGGTTTAGGGAATGATTTGGTTCAATTTGACCCTTTAGGTCAAATTGAGCTAAGTAGGTCAATTGGATTAGGTTGACCAAATTAGGTTCAATTGAAGGTTGGATCATGTTCAATAATCAATTTATGATTAGTTATAATCATTGGTTTTAATCAATTAGCGTTGGAATGAGAATTAGCCCAATTTGACCCTTTAGGTCAAATTGGTTCAACTTAGGTTAATAGGTCAAATTGGTTTGGTTTGATTAAATTGATTGCAATTGAGCTATCTAAGATGATCAACAATCATTATGGAAGGGATTGGATGGGTTGAATTGAAGTTTGAGTCAACTTGGTCATTTAGGCCACTTTGGGTCAAGTGGACCAATTGGATTGATTGAGTTGGATTGGATCAAATTGGGGGTTGAGAATAATTCAATGATGGATTTAGAGTTGATTGGTGGTCTTGATTGCAATTGATTTGGGTGTGATTGGATTTTAGCTCATCTGGACCTTTTGGGTCAAATGGGCTAACTTGGGTTGATTGAATTCATTTGATTTGATTAGTTTGATTGCAAGTATTGGAACAATTTGAAATGATCTATTGAATATTTGGAGTGCTTTTGTGAAAATCAATTTGGGTTTAGTTTGCTTGAAAGGTTTTTGGGTTGGGTCCATAGGATCATGGTGGAATTAACTTCAATTAAGGGCTAAGTTAATTTGGCTTGGAACTTGGATATAAAATAAAAATTCAAATGAGGTTGGTTGTGTTGGCTTGAGGTTGATTTTGGATGAGTGGACAAGCATGGGTTGGTTTAGGCCATAGGATAGGTACAACCTATATTCCCTATGGTATGCCTTCTTAAGTCTTTAGGCTTGGGTTTAGTGTTCCCTTAGATACTATAACTATTTTATCACTAAGGAAATCCAAGTTCCTAGAAGATTCCTAAGTCTAAGATAGGAAGGATGAATCCTCACTCTAAAAGTGAGGACAACAATATCTCATGACATGGCTGATACTATTCGATGGTTGGCACAATGGTCAATGATTTTGTCACAATTTGACATCATGTTCATTCCCCTCTGCACAGTAAAAGGGAAAGCACTTGCAGACTTCTTGGTGGTGCATTCTCTCCCTATAGATTCCCTCTCAATGATGATCTTCCCGATGAACATATCATAAATCTAAGGGATGCAAACACTTATCATTGGGGGATGTATTTTGATGGTGTGGCTTCCTCTCAAAGAGGAGAAGAACCACAATCTACTCTTCCAGGTAAATCAAGGGTAGGGATAGTTCTCCTAACACTAGACTGTGATATGATGAGATTATCATATCATCTGTCTAAACCATGCACCAACAATGAAGCTGAATATGAAACTTTGATCATCAATATAGAGTTAGCCATCTCCTTGTATCTAAAGCATCAAGATATTTGGGATTCACAGTGGTCAACCAAATTGGGTCCTACAAGGTTCTAAAGCTCAAACTCCATCACTATCATAAGTACACCATGGAGTTACTAGCTCATCTCAGAAGTTATAATCTATAAGATCCCTCGAGAAGAAAATGCCATTATGGATGCCTTAGCCAAGCTTGCCAAAGATTTGGCATGTCCAAAAGATAAATCCATATCAATAAAGGTTCATAATAGACATATCTCACCTCTTATTGATGTTGAACTTATCAACAAATACACTCTTGAAGGAGAGGTTTCCATTGCTAAAAAGGATGAAGAGTTGGATTGGAGGCAACCCTTCATTGATTACCTAAACAAACACAAACTATCTCAAGAGAAATCTCAACCCCATCAAGTCAAACAAAGAGTACTCTCTTATGCTTTCATTGATGGTGTCTTATACCAATGCTCCTTCGATTATATGTGGTTACACTTTTTAGGAAAATGCAAAGCCCATAAGATCGTGACTGAGGTGCATTAAGGGTTATGCAGAGCTCACCAGTTTGGTCCCAAGATGAAGGCCAAAATTAAGAGGCTTGGGTATTACTGGATGATGATGATCACATATTGCATAGACGTAGCCAAGCGTTTCCATTAGTGTTAAGTTCATGGAGTAGTTCTATATCAACCACCCAACATTCTACACCTGACTATAGCTTCATGGTCATTTGAGTATTGGTGTACTAACATAGTGGGTCTAATTGATCCTCCATTGTCCAAGATTCACCAGTTCATCCTAATAGCTACAAACTATTTCTCTAAGTGGGCGAAGGCAATTCCACTCACGGAAGTCAAAGCTCAGTAGTGCTTTAAATTTTTAGGAACCATATCATATATAGGTTTGGAACTCCTCACTAAATCATATCCAATACTGCCTTCAAAAGTACCGAGACCAACAACTTTGCCCAAAAATACAACATGAATTGGAGGTATTCTACCATCTATTATTCGTGAGAAAATGGTTTAATGAAAGCCTTCAATAAAACTCTCATCCAAATACTCAAGAAGATGCTCAACGACAATAAGTGGTAGTGGCATGAGCTGTTAGTTGAGGCTTTGTGGGCTTACCACACCACCTTATAGAACTCCAACACAATCTACCTCATTCTCCTTAGTGTATAGGTTCAACAGTTCTTCTCTTAGAGGTCCAACTCCTATCATTAAGGATAATTGTGGGTGGTAAAATTATAATCGAGCAAAACACTAAGCTATGGTTGGAAGAGCTCAAAGTTCTAGAGGTGAGTGGCCTGTGAGCAGGCCAAAACCTCAAATTATATAAATCCATAATGGTTCAAGCTCATAGCAAGCTGGTCCTTTTTAGAGATTTTCAGGTTGGAGAACTCATTTAAGAGACCAATTATAGCCTGTCGCAAGATGGGAGGTAAGTTTGAACCTACTTGGGAAAGCCCTTTCACCATAGAAAAGGCTTACCAAGGTGGCTCCTACTAGCTAATCAACAATAAAGGCAAACGCCCGATGCTTCCAATCAATAGATTTTATCTAAGGAAATATACCTCATAAATATTGTTCCAAATAATCTCTTCATCAATAAATATTCCATTCAGTCAAATTATTCTCCAATTTGAATGTCTTTGATTGAATATAATTAAGTATAAAATCAAAATTGACATAAGTCACCAAAATCAAATAAAATCCTTCAACATAACCAGTCAAACCAATGAAACCAAATCAGATCAATCAAAATATTGAATCAAACTGCTCAAATCAAGCTAATCCTAATCTAAACCCCATCAATTCCTAATGAATCTTCATTCATGCTCTTGGCATGATTCAATCCTTAGCATCAAATTTCAAATAAATTAAATCAAATTCAAGTAACTCTCTTTCTATGCCCCTAGAATGAAACAAATCAAACTAAACTAAACATCTGAATTCCTGGTACACCTCCATTTTAGCATCCCCTGATATTTATAGCCTTCTTGGATTCTATTGATCATCTCGATCAACACCGTTACATGCAGTGTGCCTTGTCAGTTACACCCTACCTATTAGGGATACTTTTATTGACCTCTTTTTAAGTGATGATTGTTCATTCTAATCCTAGGTCTAGGAGCCTTCTAGACACTTTGGTTTACTTAATTCTCAGACACTTTTAGTGACTAAGGGAACACTAAACCCAAGATTAGATACTTTTGGGGAATAACCTTAGCCCTAGAGCTTACCTTAAGATGAGTAAGCTTTGTTTACCCTAAGGCTTGAACTGACACTCATATCCATCAATCACTTTAAACCCAAACCAAATGATTGAAACTTTAACTCATCAAATGACCAAGATTGAATTTGATTTTCAATCCAATCTCCAAAAATTAATTTGAACCTTAACTCAAGCTAACCCACCTCAAATCCTATAATTCCATTCAAACCAACCCAAGCAAACCAAATTTAGTTCAATCCTCTCAATTATTCTAATTATTCTATGGATCATTTCAAACTATTCCAACAGTTATAATCAAGCCAACTAAATCAATTAGGCTTAAGTGACTCAAGTTATCCGACTTGACTTAAAAGGTTCAAATGAGTCCAAACCCAATTGAACTCAAATCAATTATAGTCAAAGCCACCAATCAACTTTAAAATCATCATTAAATATACCCCTACCATCTATGGCCTCATCTAGTCTAAATTAACTTGACTGAACCACTTAACCCAAAGTGACCTAAAAGGTCCAATTAGACCAAACTTCAATCAAATCCCCATTGGATCAAATCAAGCAATCCAATCTCTTCATTGATGATCGTAGATCATTATTGGACACTCCACTACAATCAATTGGACCCAACCAAGCCAATTTGGCCCTTTAACCCAAGTTGACCAAAGTGACCTAAAAAGCCAAATTGGACCAAATCATGTTCTAGGCCAAATTAATTTCAATCAATGACTCTCATCAACCACAAATTGAGTATTGAACATTACTCAACCACCAATTGAACCTAACCAAGCTAATTTGGCCTCTTTACCTGAGTTGACCCAATTCAACCTAAAGGGCCAAATTGAGTCAAATCAAATCCTAAATCACATTGGTTGAAACAAATGATTCTAACTAATCACTAATTGAATATTGGACATGATCCAACCTTCAATTGGACCCAATATGGTCAACCCAACATAATTAAACTACTTAGTCTAATTTGACCTAAAGGGTCAAATTGAATTAAATCACTCCATAATTCAAATCAATTCAAACAACTCTTCCAATCAATCACCAATGACCAATTGAACATAGACCTAACCCATGTGCAAGCCAATTTGGCCAATTTGGTCAAATGGATCATCAAGACCCTTTCGACTCAAATTGAATAATATGAACCAAATCCAAATCTAACTCAAATTGAACCAAACTAATTAGACTACATTATTCCAAATGATCGATTTAACTTAACCAAATTCCCACTTTGACCTAATTTGGTCAAAAATGGTCAACTTAGCCCAATTGAACTCATTTGACATATATGAGTCAAGTTGAGCCAAATCTAACTAAAATCATGACTCACCCTTGGGTCACCATGGGCCTACCCAAGTAGGCCCAACCCATGGTGAACCTGGGTTAAGTCAAACCCATTGAATTAAGCCCTCCAAATGAGACAAAATTCTTATTTGGGTGGGTTCTGTAACTCCCCACCCCTTTGAGCCACTTTTGGCCTTTCTTGGACAAAGGACCACTGACCCAATCTAACCCAAGGTTGTTGGGTCCAGCCTTTAGCCAAGAGAGGGTGACCTCACTCATGAGCAACCATTAGTCCACCTAAGGAGTGCACACTCCATGGCAGCCCACTATACTCTCTTAGCCTCTCACATCCACCTCTAGTCCCCCCCTCACCACCAACTCGCGACAACTTTTAAAGGATGAACCAATTTCAACCCGTAGTTTAAGTGGACAGGAGAGTATAATCTTCTCCATCCTTTCAACCTCATCACAAACCTTCCTTAGAGCATTTAGAGCATTCCCTAAGCTCCTCGTGCACCCATCATCGATGAGATCAAGTTCCTTTAAGCCAGAGAGCTCCATCTATCCAACCTCACCAAACTTCCACCAAAGCCAAATTAACTTTCCCCACACCTTCACCACACTACATCGACCTAAAATGAATTGGTCACTGATTGATTCAACCACCGGAAGGCATCCATGGACCGATTCTGCGACTTCAATGATAACATTAAGTCCACAGACCGATCGGTGGAGAGGCAACTAAAGATTTCTCAACAGGGCTTTGTCTCTTCAAGAAGAAGATACCTCTTTCAATGAATAGCTCAGGGTGAGGTAAAAATCTAGCAACCGTAGATTTGACCCCTAGGTGTTGGTCTTTTTCAAAATGAATTATGCTTTCATGCGAATTCCACCATATGATCACCCTAGATTTCATCCCTGATCATTTTGGAGTTGATTTTGCCATCAAATGAGCTCTAGTGAGCTCAGATCAAGTGGCAAAATGTGGACGATGTTTGTCTTCCAGTGCTCACGGGATGACAGATCCGGCCGTCTATTCTACATGATTTAGAACGGCCGATTAATCACTGAAATCGCATCCTCACACTCGCTACCATCGGACATTTTAAATAGCCAATGCCACTACGCCATATGGAAAGTGTTGTCGCATTAGCGTCTGCGTGGCACTGACGATTTTAAATGAATAATTTGGCTTAAAAATTCAATTGAAGTGGCCAAAACTTCAAAAAATCATAACTAATTGTAGAAAATCCAAAAATACAAATTAATATATTTTGGAAAGCTTAGATAGAGGATAATTTAATAAAAATAAAATCCCCACCTAATTTCTAATGAACAATTCATGATTAATGTTTAAAGCTTTGGCTAATTACCTTAATTAAGGCCAAATTACTTAGCTAATTACTTTCAAATTTGGCATGTTGATTCTATGGGATGTCCTTTGCTTCTGTATTATTTTTAGAATTATTTGCCATATATTTGGGAAATCTCAAATTTTTAATCATAATTACCCCATTTAAGTGATTTAATAATTATTAAGATTAATGAATAGTAAAATTGTAATTATGGATAATTAATTAATGGAAACAATAAGGATAACATTAGGACTCTCTCTCCTAATTAATTTCAAATACATTCCATTAAATTTAATTAACATATTTTATAATTTAAAGATAAATTAAAGAAATTAATAATTAAATTCAAATGAAATCAACTTAAATAATTCAAGTGCCAACCCATTAACCCCTTTATGTGTTTAATAACATAAATTCATTAAAGAAATTATGATTTCCCTATTAGTGTGGAGAAATCATAAGAGTATTTAGCTTAAATAATTTTCTTTCTTAATTGAATTAACCTTAAGCATGAGCCTAATTGCATTAGATCTCCTTAGGTGCATTTTTGATTTCACTTTTCCAAAGCATATCATTGAAGGCTCATGATTAAGAATTTAATTAAATTAAAGAAGCTTAAGAAGGGTAATCAAATTGGTGTATTTAATGAATTGAATCTAATCAATTCATAAAGCATATTTAATTTCTTTCCTTCAACATATTAAATAACCAATATGGGATGGAGTGAATCCTAAGTACCATTTCTCCTCTTTAAGTTTTAATAACTTGAATGTTAAAATTAGACTTTAAAGAAGCTTTGATTAGGCTTAATGGATGTTCATTTAACTTGACTGTCCTTAGGGTGTGATTAAATCAAGTATGTTATGTGGTTATATTTAATTACTTCCTTTAAATTATCATAAATGTGTATGTCATGTGCTTCACATCTTCATGTTTTAAAATTAAAAGAATATGGTTGTATCAAAATTGCATGAGTTGAATAAATGTTATTATATAGTGTGGCTATTATCACTAGTAAATCTCAAACTATTTAAAACTATATATTAATTATGAATCAAATTATTTGATACTTAAATCAATGCCTATTATGAAGAATTAATTATGTGAAGATGACATTTTATTTATTTATAATCAAAAGATGGCAATTGATTATTTTATTCTTATGTTCTATGTATCTATTTACATGCATTTAAATTAGCAAGTATATAGTCTGGACATCCGAATACAAATCTTTAAGTAGCCCCAAGGAGGTCTTAGATAATCTCACTTCCTTGGTTTAACCACAACACGTACTTGCTTAATTTCATTTATGTGTATGCATATGCTAGAATATAAAATAACACCCCTTTGTTTATGCCATTAAATTTTGCATAAATAAAAGGATTTTTATACATAACCTTTGCATGATTTTGTTTCTATGCTTGTGTGTATTTGAATAGGCAAGTATATAGTTGAGACATCCCGAACACAAGGCTTTAAGTAGCCCCAAGGAAATCTTAGATAATCTCACTTCTTTAATTTAACAATGGCATGTACTTGCTTAAATTCCTAATATATACTTGCATATGCTTAGCTATGAGATGAAATATGTCTTTTTTTATTAAATTCATGCATCAACATTTATTAAGTATGCAAAAATATGGGTGTTTTGCATGTATATGTATAAACTAAATCAAATATTAGAGAAATTAAAACTGAAAGAGTGCGGATATTATTGATAATGAATGGTGGAGTATTACTCATATGATGGTGACTAGATTTCATTAGTCTTAAGATTATTTTCATGTTTGAATGAAATTCATTAAGGCTAATCTAAACTTAGGCTAAACAAAATTCAAAAGTGGTTGATTAAGAGAATTAAAGCCATAATAATCCATCTTTAGAGAATAATTTAGGTTAGGGATGAAAGAGTCAAGCCTCTTTCTTCTCTTTATAATGATTAAATATTAAGTAAATAGCAAATAAAAAATAAAAACACATAAGTTAAAATCCAATCAAACTACTAAAAGACTTAAATTGAAACCTTCCTTAATGAATAATTTAAACAATCCAAGACTTTAGATAATCATAATTTTAAAGCTTAATCAAGACGTACCACACTAAGCCTTAGCACACACATTAAAATATTAAGTCAATGAACTTCATATTACATTAGGCTGGTGTTTGTTATGACGATATATTTTATTTTATAGTGTAATATTTTAGGCTAGATGGTAGGTTTGTTTGTGCAAACACTAGATCTTAGATCCTCATTAGCCTAATGATATTTTATGTAGGGGATTATGCTTGAGGGCAATAATAATAAATGAATATAAATATTCTTGCTTGCAAGTGTTGCTTATGCCCCTAAGCATAATCCAAATAGGACAAGTGGGCTTGGTTACCTAAGTACAGGGTCTTAAGTCCAAATATGTGAAATATAATTGCTTGGCTTATATGTTGTTTGGCTAACATCCATTTTGCAAGTATAGCTAGATTTCATTTTTCATAAAAATGTAATTTTTATATTAAGGATTAGGATTAGTGCGATAGAGTTTAGGATGAGCAGTGGCTAGAAGGAAAATACCTAGGAGGCCCTGTGAAGCCTAGAGCAAACTGATCCGAAGAAGGAAAAATGAACAAAGATTGAAGAACCCCATAGCATTTATTTTATTTATTTCATTTGTTAAAATTTAATTATAATCCAGGTTGTATAAGGGTAGAGCTCAGCTACCTAATTTCTTCTCTTTTCTAGGGTGGGTAGTACTCAGTCGCAACGGCCTTTTATTATTTTATGAAATTTAAATATTTGATTGTTGTGTTTAGTTTGTATAATCAAAATGACATACTTTTCTTAGGTTTCTAAAAGTTTGATGATTTGATATGTGGCCTCAATGTGGTAGGCTCTTTAGGATAAAATTAATTTTTTTACTCTCACTAAATAACTCATAACTAAATTCTAATGTAACTCACAACCTCACTTTAAAGCCTAGGCTTTTAATCAATATAATAAAAGATTTAGCATTCCTTTAGCTGGATGATTGCAACATGCATGTCGTATTATTTTTCTCTTGAATAGAGAAGTTCTCCATTCTTGTGCGATATGGGACATCCTTAACCTTTGATAGTGGTCCCTTGTAGTAGAGAACACCTCTTCTTGTTGATTTAGCCCATAACTTAATTTCATCATGCATGTAGCATAATTGTCCTAAGCTTTAGTCCAAAATAAATGTGTCAAAGAGATTTAAAAATTTATAAATTTTTAACATTAGTCTAAGTCATGTTTGCATACTAAATATTATCTAGTCTCTTAGAGAGTGAGTTTAAGATCCTAGCTTCCTTTCTAATTAAATAATAGTCTAGCTATGTTACATCTATATGAGACTGGCCTACTAGTTTTAAAGTGTAGGAGGTGTTAGCTGATAGCCACTTCAGGCAATTGTAAGTCCAGAAGAGTCGGGATGTGTTCACTCTCTCTTACGGAGGCGAACCATTTGATCCCTTATTTCTAGAATAGAATTAGGCTAAGCTCTTAGCTTGTGCTAGAGCACTCTAGGTTTAGGTTTCGAGGCAACTTATTTCTCTCTTACTATGAGTATAACTCCTCACCTTTTATGCTTTCTCATAATCTTGTGTTGTTGGAACATAAGTCCTAGCATTCTAATAAAATTTAACTTAAATAAAGATAAATTCTCTCTTTCAAAAAAAAATATAAAGTTTCATTATAGGATAGATTGGAGCATTCAAAAGGCTCCATCTTGGGTGCTCCTACTTATCCTCCTATGGAATCATAAATAAGTCTTCCCATTTGAACTCTTTCCAGATTTCCAAAATAACCAATCTTTTGATATCTAGCCTTTAAAATCTTTGGAGAACACTTATTGACTACTTTAAATAAGAGAATTCTTAGGAAAGTCTCATTTCCTAGGATATATTAACTATGGAAGCTTGCTTTTATAAGAAACTAAAGAATTTGATAAAATAAAACCTTACTTATTCATATATGGCGGGGAAAGATCTATGGTCTATCGTGACCCATTTTGCCTTAAATATTTAATATGATGTTTTAAAGTGTGAATTATAGTGGGAAGTGAAGAATATTTATAAATTTAAATAGAAATTGATTTTTAATCATGTGGTAAGTCGATAATGTAAGCATTATCATTTATCACTTTAGAAATAGAAAATGGACATCTTCTTTGATTTCAGTTTGAAAGGTCCTCCTTACGATAGTCATTCTTTCCTAATTTTATTACAAATTTTTCCTATTTAAATAATCTTTGCTTATGCTTAGAGTCAACAAATTGCTTATATCGTTAGTTTATTTAGAGTTGTGTTATGATGTCTTCAATCATGTCAAGAAAATATGTAATGACTTGAGGCTTTGTGTTTTTCAATTTAGGTAATATTGCCTCATCTATAGTATGTCCTTGGTATAAACAATGCTTGAGTTCAACCAATGGAACTTGACTATGGAGTTATAAACAAATTCCACTTGCAAAGTACATCACAAGATTGTTGTTTGTCCACATCACGCAGCATATTGAGTGAGGTTTACATTTTGTCCATTAATTTGGGGGTGATAAGCAGAGCTTAGTTTGATGTCAATTTTTAAACATTTCCGTAGTTTACACCAAAATACTATTGATTTTGGTGTTCTAATCCAAGGAATGTTGCAAGGATGTCCATCAAGTTTGACATTTTTGCGAAAGAACAATTTAAGAATATTATTGGCATCAAACGTCTTACAACAAGGAATAAATGATAGGCTTGACCACCACCATAATAGAATCGACTCCCTTTAGTGCGTAACCCCACAAAATAAACTTAGATCCTCCCATCAATATGGAATAGGCAATATGACCCTATTTTGGGAATTTCCTTTAAAAGTTTGGCAAATTGAATAGTGTTTAATAAATTGATCAACATCTTTTCACATTCATGGCTAGTAGAATCATTTTTGTTGCTATTGGATGATCTTATCTCTACCCAAATGAGCTGAAAGTCCACCTATATGTAATTTATGAATAGTTGTTGCCTAACAGAGGATTCTAGGATGAATAACTAGTTGCCATAAAACAAGAAACCTTTCTAAAAGAAAAACTCTCTTATCTCTTGTTTTGGCAACAACTCCAAGCTTCTGTGAAATTAGTATCTTCAGAGTATATATCCTTAAGAGCTTGGAATCCAGTCACTTCAATTTATAGGTGAGTGAGCAAATGATGCCTTTGGCTCAAAGCATCTACAACTCTATTGCTCTTTCCTGCTTTGTGCTTAATTATGAACAATTGACTCATCCAACCCAACCTAGCTAAATTTGATCCAATTGAGCTAGAAGTTAATTCAACCCAAGCCAAACTAAATCAATCCCTATAATAACTTTCAAATGAACAATTGATCATATGTCAACTCCATATTAAAGCCAAATAGACAATTGGTCAATTGATCCATTTGACCCCATTAATCCAATCTAACATAAAGTGTCAAATTAAACCAAATCTTGATCTAATTCAAATTAAATTAATGCAACACTTTCATTTTGCCCTAAATTGATTATTGAACACTTTTCAATAATCAAGTGATGCTAATTTGATCAATCTAACATAATTGATCAATTTAGCCCAAATTGATCTAAAGGATCAAATTGAACCAAAACTCATTTTAATCTATATTAAATCAAATAATAATATATGATAAATCTCAAATGAAAAAAATCAAACATAACTCAACCTTTCAAATTGCACCCAATTTGACCATTTTAACTAAATTGATCAACTTGAACTATTTGTCCTATATGAATCATATATGTCAAATTTAAATTCACTCCAAATTAAATCAAACTAATTTAATTAATGTGCTATCATCAATTGAACATGACCTAATAGCTCCTTGGGTCAAGTCAACCTAACTAATTAAACTAAAATTGATTTAAATAGGTCATCATGAGCCAACCAACCAAACTTGGCATGACTTATCCTCACATGCCCCTTGACCTACCCAAAGTAAAACTCAGAACTCAATTCAACCCAATCCAAGAAAACCAAGCCACTCATAAAAGATAAAATCCAAAAATAGCATAGTTCAACCTCCTTTAGCTAAGATAACACCTTTAGCATGCTTTTCAACACTCTCCAACTGACCCAAAGCTGACTTGCTCAACCATTGGCCAAGGTGAAGTCCCCTTCACTCCTTTAGCCATTAGGGGAGGTTCAGCACATCAATCCCATACTTAAACCCAAACTTCTTGAATGATTATGTGGATTAAACACTAGAATGGTAGTTCATATTGGGATGTACACCTCCTCACCCTTCAAACTTCACACACATCTTCATTCCAACCTAAAGAGAGTCCCTTTGATGCTTTTCTAGTGCATCCCATTCTTGAGACAAAACCTCCAATGACCCCACTCAATCTCACCAAACTCATCCCTATAGCTTCTTCACATCTTCCTCACACTCAAGCAAGTCAAAATGAATTGAGATCCACTTGATTCAAGCATGGGAAAGTTATTCTAGACCAACTCTGCAAGCTTGCGGTGGAATGTTGTCTCTAAAGCAAATGGCAAAGAGGCAAATGTGGGCATCAATAGCAGCACTTCATCTTTACTAGACGAAGCTACTCACATGCCAGATCATTGATCTTTAGCTCTAGGAGGGTAATTCTTCCACAACCCGTAGATCAACCTATAGGTGTTGGTCTTTTGTGAAGTGTTTGTGTGATTTGGTTCATTCAAGCTACATGAATCATTAGAATTTCATCACTTGATCATTTTGAAATCATTTCTCCTTTGAAATAAGCATTGGTTGGCTCAGATCAAGCAATTAGAGGTGGACGGTCTCCGTCTCTCACTAAAGGTTGAAGACAAATCAAAAGTTGTCCATCTCATGATGAGAATGGACGACTATGATAAATCATGCTTAGAATGGCCCATAATGAAACTATGTTCACCATCACTGAGTTAGCAGCCACTGGGGATTGTTTAAATAACCAATCTCATAGCGTGTATCAATGACTTAGTGTTGTGTAATTGACTTAAATTGGTTTTAAAATGTAATTAATGAGGTAGAAATTTGATAAATCACAACTACTTGTAAAAAAATATAAATAATATAAATAAATTCCCTTCAGAAACCTTAAATATAAGAAAATATAGGAAAAATAAAAGCCTTATTTTTTATTAAGTGTATAAAGACTAATTATGATTTGAATATTTTCATTAAATTTAAAATTAAAATATAATTACTTAGCCAAATGACTTTAAATTTTAAGTTAACATTCTATGGGATAACCTCTATCTGGCATAATTATTTCAAGTCAATGGAGTGAATATATTAAAAGATTCAAATTTTCAAACTATAATTAGCCATTTTGGCTATGTAATACATTTTTTAATTAAAAATCATTATAAAAATCATTATGGATGGATAAATTTGTATTATGAACTTAATGATGACCAAAAAAATTTATTAGGACTTCGGATCTTATTTATTTCTCAAAATCACCATTAAGACCCTTTTATTAATTAAATAATTCATTTGTTAACCTAGGGCTTAAGAAATTCATAACTAAATACAAATCTCTAAAATTTGAACCCTCTTTGTGCTTATAAGAGTTAATCAATGAATTTAAAATCCTTAAATGATTTTTGGTGTTTCAAGAGTAATTTCTTAATTGATTTTCTTAATTAATTAATTAATTACAAAATATTAGTATAAATGACTTTGAACTTTCACTATTCATTGCTCTTGTTATTTTTCATGTTCATTTTTTTTATATAATTTTTGGGCTTATGCACTATGATTTCTTAATTTTTAAGGGCTTTTGAGCATTAATTAGTTCAAATAATTATTAAATTCAATTAATTCCTAAAAATCACCATTCCCCTTTTAAATTTCATTAATAAGCAGAGCTTATGTATAAGATAATTTTATTATTTATTCTTTCCTCAATAAGTCTAATCAATTAATTTGAATGTATTAACTAAAGAATTTTAATTAAGCTTAAGTAATCATTTTCATGTAGCCTTAAGATTTAATAGCTTAAGTAGGTTGCTTTAGGATATCCATTTGATAATCTTCTTTCACTTATAAATTGATTAGTTCATAGTTCATTCACATTCATATTTAAAATTAAAATCCTTAAATGCATGATATATGAATAGTGTGGCTATTATCACTAATAAATCTCAAAAAATATTTTTCTCATGTAAATTAAAATATATGAAAACATTTATGAACCTAAGTTGATAAAGATGAGTAAAATTCATATATATAATTCATATGTATAATATACACTCCTTGAAGGTATATAGTCTGGACACCTGGGAGATCAGTTCTACTGATCTAAAGAAGGTTTTAAATATCTCATCTCCCTGATTTAACAAAGACACATACATGAAAAGTTGTGTAGAAAATACATGTGGAGTTTAAATCATTTTAAACCCATTATTATAAAAGTTTCAAAGACTCATTCCATACATGCTCATACTTATGTTAATATATAAAAATTCTAAATTACATATACACACATGAATGAAAGTCCAATATTTTCTTAATGAAAAATATATATATAGTCATTTTCAAATGAATTACTAAAGTGATGAGAAAGTTGAAGAATATCACTTAGTAAATCATAACTTATTTCTGTTAATCTTAAAGTGTCTTTCATGTGATTATAATTATATTTAAGCTTATTCCAAACTTAAAATTTAATGAAGACCCTAATGCTCCATCAAGAAGGCTTAAAAGTTATAAAATGTATCTTTAGATCCAACCTTAAGGTAGAGTGTTAAAAAGGAATAGGTTTCACCTTATGTGAAACTTATAAATTTTCACACTTTTTAGAACATTAAGTCTCACTTAAATAAAAATTGAATTTGTAATTTAAAATTTACTTATTAAATCACTAATCACTTGAACCAAAATCACCCATTGGTTAACTATTTAAACTTATCATTTTTCAAATTATAATTCAAACATTAAAGTTTTATTTTGTCATACCATCCTAGCCTCTGCACATACATTAGGTTGATAGGCCACTGATCTTATGCATAGGTTAGGTCGGTGCTTGTGATATATTGATTTTTTTTTACTTTTTTTTGTGATGATTTATTTTAGACTGGATGTTAGGATTGTTTATGGATAGTCAAAATTGTAGGGCTATATTTATTAAACTAATATTTTTTTTCAAGGGATGTGCTTAATAAAAGGGGTCACTAAAAAGATTTGATTAAATGTTTCTACTTGAATATGCTATTTATCCCTCTTAGAATAGCCATTACGGAAAGTAGGCTTGGCACCCATTGGTGCTAAGTCCAATTGTATGATATACAATTGTTTAGCGTGTATGTGTGTTATGGCATACCTTTATTCTACAAGTTTAGTTAGAACTTTATTTTTAAAATATTCAAATATAAATTTTTAATGGAATAAGATTAGAAGCCATTGGGTTTAAAATGAGCAAAGGCTAGAAGGAATAAACTTGGAAGGACATGTGATACCTTGAAGATCCATAACTTTGAAGATCAAGAGAATATGAAAACCCCCATTACCTATTTCATTTGATATAACATTTATTATAATATGGGTTATATAAGGGTTGATCTCACAACCTAATTTTTTCTTTTTCTAGGTGTATAGCGGAACTCGGCCGAACTAGCCTCTTCATTAGATCACTCCCCTAAAGGTGTGGGATTGATCCCGAGCCTCCCTGAGCTCAGGCGAGCTTAATTTGGGCGGAGGAAGGCAGACAGTGTCCATCTTCCATCACTCGAGGGATGATAGATCATCTATCATTTGTTCTGCATTGGAACGGACAACCATGATCTCTCATTAGATTTAATCCTATTTTATCCTGAGGGAACCGCAAGATTAATCTCGATCGGATAGTGGGAATGATAGCGCATCGTCATTAACATAATTCGATGATTTTAAACCAATCTCGCCATGTGTTAAGCATGCCACATTAGCGATCGCATGGCGCCAATGAGATTAGGCTTAATTAAGGCTTAATTATCTTTTTTTATCAATGAAACTTGGAAAAATCATAACTAATTATAAAAAATTTCAAAAAAAATACAAATAAAAACTCATTTTAAAGGTAAAATAGATGAGATTTAATTAAAAATAATACCATTTGATTTTGAATAGTAATTAAGGCTTAATTAAGGTTTGAATGTATACTTAATTAACTAAATTAAATACTAATTACTTGAGTAATTAATTTCAAACTTTGAAAATTGATTTAATGGGATGACCACTACCTCCCATGATTTTCTTGGAATTTATTGCCTAGGTAATTAGGGAAATTGATATTTCAAATCTTATTACCCCTTTTAATTAATTTAATGATTAATTAACATTCAAATTTATCAAAATTAATTAATTAAAACTTATTGATCACTACTTAATAGTGAATGGATGAGGAAGTGCAATTAGGGCCTCTTTCTTCTTTTCCTAAGTCCATTTCATTTTAAGACAATTAATTAAGATGGGGATTAATTAAATGCTTAATTAATCAATTAAGTGGTTAAATTAAATCAAATTGAAATGCAAATCAGATCAAATAACTAGCAATGAAATTAAGGGTTCCTCTTTATGTGTTTAATAATATAAAAACCCTTTAAGAAAATTATGATTAACCCATAAGTGTGGGAAAATCATAAGAATTAATTAGGTTCTTTAACTTAATTAATCTTTAATCATGAGCCATTGCATTAGGTTCTTTAGGAGCATTGCAATTTTATTTCTTCACATGTTCATATCATTTATGACTCATGATTAAATGATTAATTAAACTAAAGATGCATAGGGAAGGGTAATTAAATGGTTTGCTTAATGATCTAACTTAAAATCTACTTAATTATCTTTCCTTAAATCAATTAAAATGACCAATATGTGAATGGGAGTAAAACAACAAATAATTTCTTTTCTCTTTAAATCAACTCAAACCCAAATTCAAATTAATAATCAACTTTGGTTTTCTTTAAATAATTTTATTTGGTGTGATTGTCCTTAAGAGTTAATTTAGTTGAATGAATCACATGTTTATGTTTGGTTATTTCTTTCCAACCACCGTAAATATTGTATGTCATGTGGTTTCATGCATTCATTGTTTCAAATTTAAATGAATCAAATAAAATTTATTTATGTAAGCTTGCATGTGTTGGATTAACTTAATTATATGTGTAGCTATTATCACTAATAAATTCAAATCTATATTCCAAAGTTTACAAATTGATAATAACATGTGGAGTGATGATAGTTATATGTAGGAGTTGCATATGCTTATAGCCTAAGTATGTGAAATGAAGCTTTATTTCTTGAATTCATATATAGATTTACATAGGTTTGAATGTTAATAAGTATATAGTTTGGACATCTCAGAATATGAGACTTTAAGTAGCCCCAAGGAGGTCTTTTGATTACCTCACTTTCCTGATTTAACAAAGGCACATACTTATTTGATTTCATTTCTATGTATTTTGATATTAGAATTTGATAGAGCTTTAATTCATATGCATAAATAATTCAATTAATAAAAATACAATTTTTACATGATTTTCATTCTCTAATTATGTATACATTTATATGTATTTAAGATAACAAGTATATAGTTTGGACATCCTGGGAATACGAGGCTTTAAGTAGCCCCAAGGAGGTCATTTGATTACCTCACTTCTCTGGTTTAACAATGCTTTTATATCTTTATACATGTGTATGTATTTGTGATTAAAGAATGAAGGTCCCCTTTTTTTAAAAAAAATACATGCATCCATAATTGTTCAAGTCATCAAAATGTATAACATGTAAATAAAAAGCTTTCTCTCCAATGTTCGTGAATATAGATATACATATGTTTGAATGATGGGTATATAATTTGGACATCCCGGGAATACGAGGCTTTAAGTAGTCCTAAAGAGGTCATTTTAATTACCTCACTTCTTTGGTTTAACAATGGCATGTACTCATTTGATTTTAGTTCTTATGTATGTTTGTATTATAATTTGGATAGAGCTTTAATTTACATGTACAAACAATTCAATTAGATAAAATACAATCTCTTGCATGACTTTCATCTTCATGATTGTGTATACATTTATATGTATTTAAGATAACAAGAATATAGTCTGGATATCTTGGGAATTCAAGGCTTTAAGTAGCGCCAAGGAGGTCATTTAATTACCTCACTTCCCTAATTTAACAACGACATGCATTTGTTTACATCTTTCATACATATGTATGTGTATTTGATTAATGAATGAAAGCCTCCTTTTTTCCATTAAGTATGTATGCATCCATTAGCATTTAAGTGTGCCAAAATACATTGTATGTATAGATATGCTAACTATTAAAGTCATATGCATGTTACATGTGATGGAAAGGAATGATTTGATATATGTCATGTGATAGTAATTCAGTTATATTAATCTAAGATGCCTTTCACATTGAATAGGATTATTTAAAGTTAACCTAAACTTAGGGTTAATAAAAATATTTAATAAGCCATTCAATAAAGAAAACTAAATCATAAAAATATGCTTTAGAAAATGGTTTAAGGTAGGGATGAAAAAGGCAATCCTCTTTCTTCTCTTTATAACACTTAGAGTTAAGTGTAAATCAAATGAAACTAAAATTTACAAACCACTTAAACAACTTGGAATGAAACCAACCTTCATGATTAAATTAAACCTTTACAAATTTATAAAACTATAACTCAAGTGTTTAACAAGACATACCACACAAAGCCTTAACACACACATTAGAATTACGCCACCACTTCTAGTCCTAAGTTAGGATGGTGTATGTGTGATGTATATTTTTTTTTTGTGATGTAATGTTTTAGACTGATGTTAGGGTGTATATTTTTTAGACTAAATATTAGGTTGTTATTAGCCTAATCATGTTTTCTATAGATTATGCTCAACGGGTCACCTAAAAATAAATATAAATATTTTCTTGCAGGTTGCTTAAGCCCCTAAGCATATTTTGAGTTAGGACAGGTTGGCTTAGTTACCCATGTGCAGGGTGCTAAGTCCAAATTATAAAGATAACTTGCTTGGGATTGTATGAATATTTAGCTAACCTCTATTTTGTAGGTGTAGTTAGATTTAGTTTTCCTATATAAATGTAATTTTTTAATAGGAACTAGGATTAGTGTTATAGGGGATTAGGATGAGTAGTGATTAGAAGGCTTAGACTTGGGGTGCCCTGTGATGCCTTTCGAGCAAATCAAGACTAAGGATGGGGAAAGAAGATATGAAGAAGTGAAGAAAAGAAGACCCTCATAGCATCTAATTTCATTTCTAATTGTAATTATTCTTTTATATTTGATATATAAGGGTAGAGCTTGGCTATCCAACTTATCTCTTTTTCAGGTGTACAATGGTACCCTACCGCACTGGCCGCTTATTCTTTTATAGTAGTTTATAAAAATGATTATTTTTATGTTTAGCTTGCACCTTAGGATTGCATCTTTTTCATAGTTTTTCAATGATTGATGTTTTGATGTGTGGCCTGGATGTGGTAGGCTCTTAGGATAAAGTTAATTTTTCTACCCCAATAAATAACTCATAACCAAGTTTTAAAATAATTCATAACCTCTCCATAAATCCTAAGATTTAAATACGATAATTAAGAGATTTAGCAACCCTTTAGCTATATGGTTGTATGTCTCACATCATGCATGTCATATTCTTTCTTCCTTAAATATGGGGGATCTCCATCCTTGCATGATAGGGGAATGCTTGACTTGTGAGGGCATCCCTTATGATGGAGAACACCCTCTTTTTGTTGATTTAGCCAACAACTAATTTCATCATGCATTTAGGCATAAGAAATCTTAAAGCCTTTGTCCAAAAATGATGTGTCAAAATGAAATAAAATTTGTAAAGATTTATACTTTTAAGTCATATGCTCAACCCACTCATGCTCTAGTGTCTTAGAGAGTGGGTTTAGGACTTTAATCTCTTTCCAATTAAACAATAAGCCTAACTATCCTGTAATTTCATAAGATCGGACCACATGTTTTGAATCATAGGAGGTGTTAGCTGGCAGCCACTCAGTAGTTGTAAGTCTAAAAGAGTCATGGTTTACTCTCTCTTATGGAAGTAAACCTATGTCCCCTTTCACTTAAATTTAGGTCATGTTGTGTTAAAGCTCTAGATTTAGGATCCGAGGTTGCTAGTTTTCTTGAGCTGAGCATAAATCCTCACCTCTTAGGCATTTCCATAATCTTGTGTTGATAAATTATAAGTAATCTAATAAAATTTCAACTCAAACAATTAAATCCTCTCACTTTAAAACACATAAAGCCTCACCATAGGATAGAAGTGTTCACTGCTTCAAGTGTCATGAACACTTCCTCACTTGTTTCTTTTGGATTCAAAATAAGTCTTTCAAATTGCTATTATCTGATTTTCTAAAATAACTAATTCTTTGATAGTCTAACCTTGAAATCTTTCGAGATAATAATTGTTTACTTTAATCGAAAGTTTTCTTATGAAATCTCATTTCCTATGATGTAATTGACTATGGAGGCTTGCCTCCATAGGGAACTTTTAAACCTAGCTTAAAATGAACCCCGGTTTACTTTTCCATGTAAAGTAGGGGAAAAATCTATGGCATATACGAAACCTATCATGCCTTAGGAGTCCTTATTAGGAGATTAGGTCCATTGTAGAGTGATATCTCTATCTTTTGAGATAGTACATCATACTTTAATGTCATACCGATCACTTCAATATGTACCCCCTACAATCTACATGTGTCCACCCACATCCAAAAATAAACACCTATTCGTAAAAGAATAAAAGGCCAGTGCAGCCGAGTACCATCGTACACCCCAAAAAAAAGAAAAGATGGGTGAGCTCTACCCTTATGCAACCTAGAATATAAAAGTATAATTACAATTAAAATGAAATTGAATCATGAGACATTGCATTAGGTTCTTTAGAGCATTGCAATTTTATTTTCTCACATGTTCATACCATTTATGGCTCATGATTAAATGATTAACTAAACTAAAGAAGAATAGGGAAGGATAATTAAATGATTTGCTTAATGATCTAACTTAATTAATTCATAAAATCTACCACAAGGATCCTACGGTTAGATTCACATGACATTAAAATTTTTTAGAAAAGGCCCAAAAAATTAGAAAATCTTAGTTTGATGAAATAGTACCCTTGAATTGGAAGCGAGAGGTAGCTTTGCTTGGATGAGGTGAAGCCCTATTGAGAAGATGGCACCTTGATTCCTTGTTAGTGGCTTTATGGATCAAATGTCACCGGAATCCTCATGAGTTATACTAGAGGTACCTGCTCAATCTTGGGGAGAGTTCATTTTGACTCATCGGAGTTCAGTGAATGAGTTAGATGAGGGATTTGATTTAAAGTTAAGTCAAAGAAAATAACATATAAAGCAAAGTCTAATCCTACACCTTTTCTTCTTCAACAATTAAGAGAAAGCCCCAATCCTTCTTCCTTTCAAGAAATCAATCATCATGCCTTATAGAAAGCTCATATTTTCCTTTGCTTCAGGTGTGGATTTTCCCATGAATTAGACCATACTTACCTCTACCCAATCATCAAGTTTGGTCTTGGATTTGAATACTTTAAGATTACCTATGAGGTCCTGCCCTCAGTACAGTGACTAGGGAGGAGGTGGCCGACAAGAAACCACTTCTATAGTTTCATTTGTAGTCAGATACTGAGTTCCCATTGCTGAAGAGGGAAGCTTTAGGGGTTCCCTTGTCATGAGCACCACTTGCACCATAACTTCAAGGCCTATCGCCTCAATGCACCCCATCTTTAAGGGAAAGTCTGTCCTAACATCTAAAGATGTTTCCCCACCTTCAAGGTCGATACTAGCTCTCGCGATGTGCCTTTAACTAAAACTCAACATTGTATTAAGAACAGAAAGATCAAGAGGCATTATGAGTGCATAGCCAAAGAGGTCGAGGAACCCTCCCATGCAGCTAAAGAGGGATTCATTCATGAGACTTCTCCCCTTTTTGGTGGTAGTAGGTTCCACTCCCTTTTAGTTGTAGAGGGAGAGGAAGATGTGAGAAAGATAGTTGCATCTCCCACATGCCTAGGTATGAGACATCTAGGAGAGAGAAGAAGATCCTATGTTGTCCTTGGGTCTATGCGTGAGTCAAGAGAACATGGATTTGAGTTCACCACCTTGCATGATTTAAGATGAGTCTTCTAGGAGCTTTAAGGATCAAATCCAAAGAGAGAGGGTCATAGAGGCTAGGATTGCTGCCCAAGTGGGCAAAAGAGATAGGAGGAGGTTCACCAGGCAATCGGCAGCCTTAGCATTGATTTACTACCCTGATCGGTGAGCTGATAGAGCCGATTATTTAGACCGGATAGTCTTTATTAGTTCTAACCGCAAGAGGAGACCTTCAATGGAGAGTAAGCTGGAGTCATCATCACCACTCTACTCTAATTGCTAGCCACCATCGCTAGTTCATGTCTCACCATTTGAGATTCCCACCAAGTACCATAAGACAGTATATGAAAAGAGGTCATCCCCTTTGGTGATATGACTATGTCCCAAGGACCACACTCCATCCACATTGTTGGTTGATGTAAGACTGAGCTCTCACGCTTGACCTTCTACCTCAAGTGGAGAAGAAGGAGTGGCAACTTAAGAGTGTCATAGTTGTTCCGCCATCTCGATAGGAGAATGAGGAAGAAGGGAGTCCCAAGTTAGATCCTATGATTGTTGAACTAGTCATAGCTAGTACCCCTCCCGTCCAAGACATATAGTGCATCAACTCTTTGGAGCATAGTCCAGCAGTGAGTCATCACCAACATATGTTCTAGTAGTCTCGGGGAGAGTAGATGACCAATCTTTGGAGGAGATATTGGAAGATTATCTTGTCAGTGAGGAAAATGGTTGGGTGAACTGATCAAGAGGAGGACATAATAGACTTCAATGATGATGAGGATGACCTCCTAGATGATGTAGCAAAGATTCACATGGTTGATGCCTGGGGGTCCTTGCATAAAGAGCATCCTAGCCAAGAGGCTCAGGGCATTATAGTTGAGAAAGGTGAGGCATCAGACTCAACTCAACGCCTTCTCCAATAAATTAAACTCAAGGATGATTAGATCGATAGAATGGAGAGGTGAGTAGAGGAGTTGATGGTGGCTGGAATTACAAAATTAAATGCCTATCCCCCAACCAACTCCTATAGAGGCCAATAGACCAGAATTGGTACACACATATTAAATGGTCCTGAGCACCTCATGGATGAGGATACCCAAACCTACATAGAAAACATATAGCACCTCCATTCATGAGAATGATATCAAGTGCATAGTAAAGCATAAGGGAAGGAAGCATTGGCATGCCTAGGGAACTCGTCTTCAAAGGTATACCTTACCCGAGGAATTGATGTAGTTCAATAACCCAAGGGTTTTGTTCCACCATCCCTCAAGGTATTTGATGACTGGGAACCTGTGCACATAGCACATTTTGGTCATTTTGCAAATGGTGGTAGTGATTCCCTACTCTTCAGGCAGTTTGTCAATAGCCTTTTTGGAGTTGCTTTTGATTGGCGTCAAACTACCCAATGTTTAGTGAAGTCTTTTGTGAAGTTACAGTAGCTTTTTATTATGAGATTTTTAGGAGCTCAATAGAGAGTAACTGTAGGGGACCTTATTGTAGAAAAACAAAATCCAATGAGTCCCTTATTGATTATATTCTCTGGTGATGAAACCTGAGTATGAAATGTAAACCACAGCTACAAGAACAACATGCCATTAAAATTCTTCTTAAGAATATTCATGACCCAATTGCTTTCATGCTTAAGGGTTTCACTATTAAGATATTTGAGAAGCTAATTAGCAAGCTAATCTAGAAAAGAAGCCAAGTAGTTACCCTTCTCAAACCAATTATTCAAGTCCAAGCCTCATAAGGTATTTGAGAAGAAACCAATACACATTAGATAAGGGAAAAGTTAGTGAGAGAGCTTAGTTTGAGAGTTCTAGAGCTCAACAGCCCTCACTTCTACCACCTCAGCTACCATAAAGGCCACCTCTTACATAATGGCAACACCAATATCCACTATGTTTGCTATCCACCTACTCTTCGACAAGTTCAACAAGATTCAAGAGGAAGGTATTAAAATCTTCAAATTTTTTTAAAAGCGACTTTGCTAGCCTAGAAAGTTAGAGGAAGTGGGTAGGAGTGATGATCTTAATAACTACCCCTACCACCACATGCTAGACCATGTATTAGAGGATTTCTTTACATTCAAGGATTGTCTTGAGGGCAGCTACAAGTCAGGAGCTATAGTGATTCCCAAAGAATACCTAGTGGAACAACCTTCTGGTTCCATTAAAGTAATCTTTGTGAAAGCATCCGACCCTCTTAAGATAAAAAAGGTTGGGATATCTCTTTATCTCGTACCTCTAAAAGATCATCTCAAAAATAAAGAAAATTTATCTAGAGGTGCTTGATTCAGCTCATACCTCCAACACCAAGGAAAGTCTGCTAGTTGTAAGGGACAACTCGGGGAAGGTAGAAGCTTAGTAGTAATAGCAGCCACCACATGACCGGGATAGACTGTCTGAGTCTAGCATTCTCTCTTTCACTATTGTAGCTACCACATCTACTAGCTTTGCCACCACCAACAAGAGTGTTGTGTCCATGAATGAGGGCACTCAGCCACTCAAGCTGCTTACTTTGCTTGACTTTTATCATGTACCTCCCAAATTGAAGAAATCAATGAAGAAGATTAATTCTATTCACATCTTGTCTACTTTTGATGACCTCAATAATTTCATTCCTATTGATAGCTCTCTAAGTCTCAATAATAACAATTTAAATGATTCCAATTAATTTCACACAGATTCAGAATTGGATTGCCCTTTTCTAAATCTTTAGGATTTACCACTTGAGATAGATTTGGAGTCATCCAACTCTGATGATCCTTTAGGAGAAGCTATAGGTATGCCCAATGAGTAGGTAGAACTTTCCACAAGCTCCTCATCATAAGAAGTCAGTAAACTTAACCTCCATATTGGCAAAGTTCTACCTCCTAGGGCAGTAACTAAAGATAAGGGTAAATAGACCATTAGTTCTAGTGAGCAGATAGCTCCTCCACAAAATGCTCCTCCCTTAGATATACTTATGGAGGACCAACCCAAAGTTGACTACAACATCCTAGCTCACCTTAGAAAGTTTTCAGCTAAGCTAAGCATATACAATACCCTTATTTTATCCAACAAAATGAGGCTAATCACAACATTGCTTGATAAGATATGCTTAGCTCAATTGGCTGCTACTGATCCATCACGAGAGGAGGCATATTTTTCAAAAGAAGTCCTAGGAGTCACCTTCTCAGATGAAGACCTAATGTTAGATAAAGCACAACTGTCCCCTCTACATTATAGTGGATGTTGACAAGTTTAGGTCTGCCTAGAGTGTTGGTTGATTCGAGTGCATCAGTTAACATTATAAGTCTAAGAGCTCTTGCCTACTTAAGGATTGACATCTTTAAACTTCAATCTAAAATGATGTTGAAAGAATTCAATAAACAATGTGAAAGGGCCCTAGGCTCCATAATATTATCATTAGAGATAAATGATTAGAAGTTTGAGGCCAAATTTTATATAATATACTTGGATACATCTTTCAATGCTTTGATAAGGTGACTATAGATTCACGAGAACAACATGGTTCCATTCTCCTTACATGAGTGCATCAAGTTCATCAGGGATGGGATTGAATATTATGTCAAAGGAGATCTCGAGTCATTTACAATACATGAGGTCAAGATTTCTGAGGATGCGGCCTATTATCTCCATAAAGAAGAAAATATCTTCTCTTATAAACTTAATTAAAATGAGAAAGAAAAAGAAAAAAGAAAAAAAGAAAGAAAAAAAAAGAAAAAGAATGAAAGAGAAAAGAAAAGAAAAATGAATGAGAAGACATTGGGAATGAAATAGAGCCTGAGATTAGATTTTACCTATAGTTCACCACTATATTTGAACAAATAGGTAGGATGACCCAACCTCCACCAAGACGAGGAAAAGGCAAGTCTAGAGGAACTCCCAGAGGTGGTAGACCTCCATACTCACCATCTACCAGGATATTTGTTCCGGATCCAGTACACCCTCCATCTACATAAACTTGGAATCTAGTTCATAGATTGTCTTATGTAGTCACTAACACCTCTCTATGTTACAGACCCTTAGAGGTGACACTAGAGCTCGATAGTGATGAAGGTCAGTCCCAAGCAAAGCATGAGTGTATCCGAGCCTTCTTTATGTTATCAATAGCATATGAGCACTTTAGATTTAACCCCACTTTTCTCACAAAAAGTTGAGGGTTTGGTAGTTAAGAAATTTCCTAAAACATATATAAATGTTAAGCCTCCAGGAGCAACATCATCAAGCCAAGAGGTTAAAGTAGAGCTTGAGGATGAATCATCCAAAGATTTAATAGAATTACCTTTTGATTGGAACTCACCTTATATTTTAAATTTGGCAAAGAAAAGTTTAATTACATATGCATGGTCGAAGCATAGGTCAGAATACTTCGAAAAGCTATGGGCCAATAAATGCAAAACTCTCAATCAAGACCAAGACTAGGCTAATAGCACAATAGACCTAGTAGATGCTGGCAATTGCTACAAAAAAATCAACTTTGACACTAAAGACAATCCACGCACATCATACAATAGTTTATTGCTAAATGAATTTGAAACTAATGACTTAGTAAGGCTACTCACTGAGTTTAAGGACTATTTTTCATAGAGCTATGAAGAATTGCCTGGATTAGCTACTAAAGTCATAGTTCATAAGCTAATAAAATAGCCTGATGTTAACCCCATCAAGCAAGCTCTTAGAAGCATGTGATTGGACATTGAACAACAAGTCATTTTGGAGTCAAGGAACTAATCAATGTTGGCTTCATCCAAGAAGATAAATACCCTAAGTGTCATTCTAATTAAAAACAAAAATGGATAAATTCGCATATGCGTCAATTTTAGGGATCTAAATAAGGTATGACTAAAAGATGAATTTTCACTACTAATACTAAAACTGATGGTGGACACTATCTCATCTCATGCAATATTCTCTTTTATGGATGGTTCATCTAGATATAACCAAATCAAGATGACACCTAAAGATGAAAAGAACACTACCTTTAGAACCCTAATCAAAATCTATTATTATAAGGTCATGACTTTTAGCCTCAAAAATGTTAGTGCCTTATATCAGTGGATCGTGACTTAAATCTTCGATGAACTCATCCAACACCAAGTCAGGTGCTACATCGATGATCTTGTGGTCAAAAGTAAAGAAAAGGAAGACCATCTCTTCGACTTGAGAGTAGTTTTCGAGCGGTTAAGACAATACAACCTTAAAATGAACCCTTTGAAGTGTGCATTTGGGGTAACTTCAGAAGTTTTTGGGGTTCATTATCCAACATCATAGGATTGAGATTGATTTGGAGAAGATCAAAGTGATATTATAAATAGCACCTCCTAAAGGCATAACTCAACTCAAGTCATTCCAAGGGAGGTTGTCATAGCTAAGTCGCATTATCTCCAACCAATCAGGCAGGTGTCAACCATTCTTAGCATTGGTCAAGAAAAACACCAAATTTAAGTGAGATGACAAATGCTAACATGACTTCAAAAGTATCAAATGATATCTCAAGATGCTACCAATCCTAGCACCCTATCCAGCAAACCCCTCATATTCTACACTACTACATTGGACAACTCCCTTGGAGCTTTATTGGCCCAATCCAATGTTAAGGATAAAAAGAACACACTCTATTATCTCACTCCTCTCATGATACCTGGACTATCCACCCATCGAGATTGCTTTAGCCTTAATCTTCACAGTTTAAAACTATGGCATTATATGCTCTCTCATAAAGTAAACTTGATTTCTAGAGTCAATCCACTATAATATCTATGGTAATTTAATTTCAAGTCGATGAGACACCACACAGACCTTATGGGGTACTTATTGAAGTGATCAGATATGACATTAAGGTATGATGTACCATCTCTAAAGATGGAAACATCACCCTATAATGGACTTAATCACCTAATAAAAACTCTTAAGGTAGATGGGTCCTTGTATATATGAGAGATCTTTTTCCTACTTTATATGGAGAAGTAAAGTAGGGTTTATTTTACGTTGGGTTCTTCAGTTCTCTGTGGAAGCAAGCTTTCATAGTTAATTACATCCTAGGAAATGGGAATTTCCTAAGAACACACTCGATTAAAGAGTCAATAAATATCTTCAAAGACTTCAACATTAGACTATCAAAGAATTAGGTAGTTTTAAAAATCGAGTGGAAAAGTTTAATTTGGAAGACTTATTTTTGGATTTCAAAGAAAGATAAGTAGGGAGCATCCATGATGCTAGGAAGCTCAGTAAGTACTCAATCTACCCTATTTTGAGGACTTATAATATTCATAGCCCGAAATAAGTAGCCTCAGATCCAAAATTTATGATGCTTTAGCATAACCTAAAAGCACCACTTAAGTCTAATCAAAAATGGGATATAATGGTTTACCTCTACTAGAGAGGATAAACTCATCCCAACTCTTCTGGGCTTACAACCGCTTAGAGTGGCCGCTAGCTAACACCTCCTACACTTCAAAATCATGTATGTCTCTCTTCTGCAAATGCAAAGATGACTAAGCTGTTATTTAATTATGAAAAGAAACTAGAGTTTGTAGACTCCCACCGAGACTAGATCATGACGGCATGAAAGCATGACCTAATGCAAAATTTATAATCTTACACCATTTTGACACATTCATTTGGGCAAAGTCTTGGGGCAATTATGCCTATATGCATAATGAAATAAGATTATGTGCTAAATCAAGTGAGAGGTATTCCACTACAAGGATGCCCTCAAAGGTCAAGCATTCTCCTATCATATAAGAATGGAGACCTTCCCTATTCAAGAGTGAAATAAGATGTTATACATGACTATTATAACATACATCATTCAGCTAAGGGGTTGCTAAATCTTTTTTTATCTTGATTATAAACTAAGGCTTTAAAGTGAGGTTATGAGTTATTTCAAAATTTAGTATGAGTTATTCAATGGGGGTAGAAAAATTAATTTTATCCTAAATAGCCTACTGCATCTAGGCCACACAACCAATCATCAAGCTTTAAGAAACCTATAAAAAATATGCCATTTTTATTGCACAAGCAAAACATGACAATCAAACATTCATAAATTTCAGTAAAAGAATAAAAAGGATTAAGTGCATACCATACACCCCCAAAAAAGAAAGAAGTTGGTCGTGAGACTCTTATAATAACATAAATGCTATGGAGGTCTTCATTTCTCATTTTGCTTTCTTTCTTTTGATTTGGTTTGATTTACTCTAGGCTTCACAGGGCCTCCAGTCTTTTCCTTCTAGCCTCATTCTAAACCTCATAGCACTAATCCTAATCCTATTTGCAAAATTACATATGTATGAAAAATAAAATCTAACTACACCTGCAAAATAAATGTTAGCTAAACAAACATATAAACCAAGCAGTTATATTCCATGAATTTGGACTTAGCACCCTGCATATGGGTAACCAAGCCCACCTATCCTAATGTGAATTATGCTAAAGGGCATATGCAACCTGGAAGTAGAAGCATTTACATTATTTATTATTTTGACCCTTTAGCATCTCTCAAAAGTAACATTAGGATAACAACAACCTAACATCTAGTCTACATAAACAATCTAACATCCAATATAAAATATTACATCAAAACATAACACCACGATACACGCCTAACCTAAGTATAATTGGTGACTTAGTTTCTAAATGTGTGCCAAGGTTTGGTGTGGTATGTCTTAGGCTTTAGAATTATGATTATCTATAAGTTTTTGGAATGTTCAAGTTACACCTTAAAGGAGATTTCACTTCAAATTGTTAAAAGGACTAGTGAATTTTAATTTTTATTTTCTTTTGTTTCACTTGATATTTACTTAGCATATAATTGTTATAAAGAGAGGAATGAGGTTTCACCCTCTTCATCCCTACACGAACTTATTTTTTAAAGGCATGTTGTTATGATTTATGGCTTCTCTTAGCGAATTATTTATTAAATATTTTATTAATCCTAGGTTTGGGTTAACCTTAAAGAATCATATTCAAACATGAAAGGCATCTTAAGATTAATGAAATTGAATTACTATTACATGGGTAATATTCCACCATTCCTTTTCATCATTAATAACATGCATATGCTTTCATTATTATTTATGATATTTAATTTAACATATCTATACATGCAATTATATATATATATATATATATATATATATATATATATATATATATATATATATATATATATATATATATATATATATATATATATATATATATATATATATATATATATTGTGTGTACATGCTTGAATGATTGTTAATGCATGTATTTTAGTAGAAAAGAAATATTTCAATCCTTAGTTAAGCATATGTACACATGTATTAAATATTAAGCGAATATGTGCCGTTATGAAACTAGGAAAGTGAGGTAATCTAAGACCTCCCTTATGCCTCATATTCTCGGATGTCCACTATATACTAACTTCAATACACATAAACATAAGAATAAAAATTATGCAAAAGATTGTATATTAGCAAATGATTTACTCATGTAAAGTAAATCTCTATCCAGATTCTAGTACATGTACACATATGAATGAAAAATAAGTAAGTGCGTGTCATTGTTAAACCAGGGAAGTGAGGTAATCTAAGACCTTTTTGGGGCTACTTAAAGCCTCATATTTCTGAGATGTCTAGGCCATATACTTACTAACATTCCAACACATGTAAACATACACATGAATCAGGGAAATAGAATTATCCATTAACATGTTTAAACTATAAGTGAATATAAATCACCTAGAATATTCTTAACCAACATCACTTTAAATTTTCATCATTAGCTTATAATTTTGAAAGTAATTTGATTTATTGATATAGTCATGCCATATATTAGGATTAGTTCAACACATGCAACTTATACATATATAACCATATTCACTTGATTCTTTTGTTTGAAAACATGGAAAACATGATACAAATGACATACAAATTTATAATGATTGAAAAAGAATGACTAAACATTGCCAAATGATACATTCAATCACATTAATTCCTAAGGACAATCAAGTCAAACAAATGTTCTTTAAGATTAACCAAAGTTGTTATGAAGTTTGATTTTGTGTTTGAATTATCAAACCTAAGAGGAGAAAGACATTGGATTTTTGCCCCATCCCATGTTGGCGAATTGATGTGTTTAAGAAGTAAAAGTAGATTGATTAAGTTCAAGATTAATATAATATAATTTTTCCTTTTCTAAGCTTCTTTAATTAGCCACTTAATCATGAGCCTCTGATGATACTTAAAATTTTCAATGCACTTAGAGGGACCTAATGTTGATTAGGCTCATGCTTAATTAGATTAAAGAACAAAACTATGTTAAGTACTCTTATGATCTTCCTATTCTCATGGGTTAACCATATTCACTTAATGACCTTTATGTTATTAAATAGATAGGAAACCCATAAAAATTATCTTTATTATTTTTGGATTAATTTCACCATTAATTTACTTAATTAGCCTTTAATTAATAAATGCATTAATTAACCCTACTCTGGAAATGCACTTAGGAACATAACTAGGAAAGAGGCCTGAATTATTTTTTCTCATCATTCCCATTGTAAATAGAAATTAATCATCATTAACCATTTAATTTTTACTATTTAGTAATTCTAATAAACATAAAATTGATTAAAGAGGGTAATTAGAAATAGAATTTCTAACTCTTTAAATTACATGGCCAATAAATTCCCAGAAAGCTATGGGAGGCAGAGGACATCCCATAGAATCAACCTATCAAATTTGAGATCAATCGGTCAAGTAATTAAGCCTTAATTAGAATAATTAGCCTAAACTTCAAACCTTAATTAAGCAAAATTTGCTAATCAAATATTATTAATATTATTTGATTAAATGTTTCTCTGTTTACCCTTTCAAATTGGTTTAATTGTATTTTTTTAATTTTTCTATAATTAGTTATGAATTTTCAAAGTTTTGGCTATTTAATGGCATTCCTAACATTTAGTTAACCTTTTAAATCATCGACACCATGTGGAAGCTGATGCAGCAATACTTTCCATGTGGCACCACATGATAAGTTATTTAAAATGTTCACCGCGATAGTTGAGTCAGTGGTGGCGGACGTGGTTTCATCCCTGCCATCCGACGGTTGCGTCCCCGTCGTCCGATCTCAGATTAGATGATAGATATTAATCTTATGGTTTCAAAAGGATTAAATTGAAAAATCTAGTAGATTAAATCAAGGTCATCCATTCTAATCATGTTGAACATACTGTCGATGATCTCTTATCTCCTAAGCACTAGAAGATAGACACAATCCGCTTTCGACATCCACTTAATCCGAGCTCGTAGTATGATCGGATCGATTCCAAAACATACGGGTAGGAGAACTAAGAGGATCCTACAATGGAAAGTGCATAAAATCATGATTCACTTTACAAAAGACCAACACCTAAGGGAAAATCTACAGTTTATTGAATTTTAATCTCACCGGAGCTAAAGACTGGTGGTCCATCGACTAAGGTAGCTTCATCTTGAAGAGACGAAGCCCTGTTGAAGAAATCTCAAGCTGCCTCCCGGCCAATTCCTCTGTGGACCAAGCATCTCTACTAAGCTCACCAGAGTTGGTCTTGGAGTGCCTTTCGTGATCAAAATCTATCAGGGATCAGTTTGTTTCGACTCGCTGGAGTGAGGAGAAGGTGTGGGAAGAGTAAATTTGGATTTGGTGAGGTTTTTGTGAGGTTGGATGAATGGGGGTTTCAGTTTTGTTTGGTGGTTGGTTTCACCAATGACAGAGTGTATTAGGGAATCGAGAAAGAGTCTAAGACTACTTGGAATGCTATGAGGAAGCTCTATATGAAGTTTGAATGGGTAGGGAGAAGTATACTCTCCTCCCTAAGTGAACCAAGGGATGAGATTGACTAAACCTTTGGCAAACATTTGGCTGGGGTAGGTGGCCGAAGGTGGCAATGGACTACTGAGGTGGAGGTGCTTGAGAGGCTGATATAGTGGCATGGGCTTGGCATGGGGTGTACCTCCTCCTCCAAGTAAACCAATGGTGTGCCATGGGTGAGCTTACCCTCTCATGGCCAAAGGCTCCCAATAGCCTTGGGTCAGGTTGGGTTAATGGTCCTCCAAAAAAGACTAAGGGTGGCTGCCAAGGCTTGGAGAGTGGGTGAACCCATCCAAATGGGGATTTTATTCTATTTAGGTGGCTTCATTCAAGGGTTTTGACCCAAACCTGGTTCACCATGGGTTGGGTCTACTTGGGTTAGCCCATGGTGACCCAAGGATAAGTTATGCCAAGTTTGGTTGGGTTTGGACTTAGTTTGGATGAGTTTGGCTCAATTTGGACCATATGGGTCAAATGGGGTTCAATTGGGCTAGGTTGACCAATTGGTCAAATTGGGTCAAACCAAGGGTTTGGGTATGTTCAAATGATCATTCAAAATGTATTGAGGTAATTGGTTTGGTTCAATTTGAAGTGGATTTGATTTTGGCTCATATGAGTTCATTTAGGTCAAATGGGTTAAGTTGACCAATTTGGTCAAATTGACCAAATTGGCTTGGGTGGGGGTTAGGTTTGTGTTCAATTGTAGGTGTTTTCTTTGGATTGATTTTGTTTAGGAATGATTTGGTTCAATTTGACCCTTTAGGTCTGGGCTAATTAGGTCAATTGGGTTGGGTTGACAAAATTAGGTATAATTGAAGGTTGGATCATGTTCAATAATCAATTTATAATTGGTTATATTCATTGGTTTTAATCAATTAGAGTTGGAATGAGAATTAGCCCAATTTGACACTTAAGGTCAAATTGGGTCAACTAATTGGTTATTGGTTTGGTTTTGATTAAATTGATTGATTAGGTTATATCTAAGATGTTCAACAATCATTATGGAAGGGATTGGATGGGTTGAATTGAAGTTGAACTCAACTTGGTCATTTAGGCCACATTGGGCCAAGTGGACCAATTGGGTTGATTGAGTTGGATTGGATCGAATTAGGTTGAGAATAATTCAATGATGGATTTAGAGTTGATTGGTGGTCTTGATTTCAATTGATTTGGGTTTGATTGGATGTTAGCTCATTTTGACCTTTTGGGTCAAATGGGCTAACTTGGGTTGATTGGATTCATTTGATTTCATTAGTTTGATTGCAAGTATTGGAAAAGTTTGATATGATCTATTGAATAGTTGGAGTGCTTTTGTGAAAATCAATTTGGGTTTAGTTTGTTTGAAAGGGCTTTGGGTTAGGTACATAGGATCATGGTGGAATTAACTTAGGTTAAGGGATAAGTTAATTTGGCTTGGAGCTTGAATATAAAATAAAAATTCAATTGAGGTTGGTTGTGTTGGCTTGAGGTTGGTTTTGGATGAGTGGACAAGCATGGGTTGGTTTAGGCCATAGGCTAGGTACAACCTATTTGCCCTAGGGTATAACCTAAGCTTAGGGTATGCCTTCTTAAGTCTCTAGGCTTGGGTTTGATGTTCCCTTAGCCACTATAAGTATTTTATCACTAAGGAAATCCAAGTGCCTAGAAGATTCCTTAGTCTAAGATAGAAAGGATGAATCCTCACTCCAAAAGTGAGATCAACAATATCTCATGACATGACTGACACTATCCGGATGGTTGGCATGATGGTTAATGATTTTGTCATAGTTTGACATCATGTTCGTACCACTCCGCACAGTAAAAGGGCAAGCACTTGCATACTTCTTGGCGGCACATTCTCTCCCTATAGATTCCCCTCACAATGATGATCTTCCTGATGAACAGATCATAAATCTAGGGGATGCAAACACTTATCATTGGGGGATGTATTTTGATGGTGTGGCTTCCTCTCAAAGAGGAGAAGAACCATACTCTACTCTTCTAGGTAAAGTAGGTAGGGATAGTTCTCCTAACACTAGACTATGATATGATGAGATTCTCATAACATCTGTCTGAACCATGCACCAACAATGAAGCTAAATATGAAACTTTGATCATCAATCTAGAGTTAGCCATCTCCTTAGGTTTCTAAAGCATCAGTATATTTGGGGATTCACAATAAGTGGTCAACCAAATTGTTGGGTCCTACAAGGTTCTAAAGCTCAAACTCCATCACTATCATAAGTACACCATGGAGTTACTAGCTCAGATCTCAAAAGTTATAATCTATAAGATCCCTCGAGGAGAAAATGCCAAAATGGATTCTTTAGCAAGCTTGCCAAAGAGTTGGCATGTCTAGAAGATAAATCCATATCAATAAAGGTTCATAATAGACATATCTCACCTCTTATTGATGTTGAACTTATCAACAAATACACTCTTGAAGGAGAGGTTTCCATTGCTAAAAAGGATGAAGAGTTTGATTGGAGGCAACCCTTCATTGATTTCCTAAACAAAGACAAATTATCTCAAGAGAAATCTCAAGCACATCAAGTCAAACAAAGAGTACTCTCTTATGCTTTCATTGATGGCATCTTATATCGATGGTCCTTTGATCATATGTGATTACGCTTTTTAGGCAAACATGGAGCCCATAACATTGTGACTGAGGTGCATCAAGGGTTATGCGGAGCTCACCAGTCTGGTCCCAAGATGAATGCCAAAATTAAGAGGCTTGGGTATTACTAGATGATGATGATCACATATTGCATAGACTTAGCCAAGCGTTTCCATTAGTGTTAAGTGCATGGAGTAGTTCTATATCAACCACCCAATATTCTACACACTATAGCTTCAAGGCCATTTGAGTATTGGGGTACTGACATAGTGGGTTTGATTGATCCTCCATTGTCCAAGGTTCACCAATTCATCCTAATAGCTACAAACTATTTCTCTAAGTAGGCGAAGGTGATTCCGCTCAGGGAAGTCAAAGCTCATCACATGCTTTAATTTTTTAGGAACTATATCGTATATAGGTTTGGAATATCTCACTGATTCATATCCAATAATGGTACCACCTTCAAAAGTACCTATATCAACAACTTTGCCCAAATACATAACATAGATTGGAGGTATTCTACCATCTATTATTCATGAGCAAATGGTTTAACAAGCCTTCAACAAAAGCCTCATCCAAATACTCAAGAAGATGCTCAACGATAATAAGTGGCAGTGGCATGAGCAATTAGTTGAGGCTTTGTGGGCTTACCACACCACCTATAGAACTCCAACATAATCTACCTCATTCTCTTAGTGTATGGGTTCAAGCCATTCTTCTCTTATAGGTCCAACTCTATCATTAAGGATAACTATGGGTGGTAAAATTATAATCGAGCAAAACACTAAGCTATGGTTGGAAGAGCTCAAAGGTCTATAGGAGAGTGGTCTGCAGGCAAGCCAAAACCTCAAACTATATAAATCCATAATGGTTCAAGCTCATAGCAAGCTGGTCCTCCTTAGAGCTTTTTAGGTTGGGGATATCATTTTGGTTCTAAGGAGACCAATTGTAGAATTTTGCAAGATAGGAGGCAAGTTTGAACCTACTTGGGAAAGCTCTTTCACCATAGAAAAGGCCTACCAAGGTGGCCCTACCAATAAATCAACCATAAAGGCAAACACCCAATGCTTCAAATCAATAGATTTTATCTAAAGAAATATTACTCATAAATAATGTTCCAAATAATCTCTTCATCAATAAAAATTCCATTCAGCCAAATTATTATTTGAATTTGAATGTCTTCGATTGAAAAATTCTTGATGTGTTTAGGATAGGTATAAGAGAACCCGAGTGGCATCCTTTTTTAATAAGCACAACACAAACACAAAATTACACACAAACATGAATCGTGAACACAAATCCAATTATCTCAGGCTGCTTTAAGTTAAGATAAGACCCCCAGCGGCCATCATTTAGTAGCTACTCTATGTAAGGTTTGATTCACTACTTGACTAGTGGTTCACCCCAACAGTTTCCTTTGCTTTGGAAGATGTGAGTCCCCGTGCTTTCTTCTTAGCTTGACCATTGCAAATCGATGATCCCCTTTTTCAGTTTGATGCATTCTATTGTAAAACCAATAGACCATCCCAATGGTTGATCATATTTTTTGGAGATGTGAGTCTCCGAGCTTTCTCCTTGAGCTGACTATCGTATGTTGACTTGGGTCTAAATGTATATCTAAGGATTAGGGTAAGACCTAGTGGATCCTCTTACTCATGACTACTTCAAGCTTTGGTTTAGTCCTCCTTTGTGACTCCCCACTTAGTTGTCACCCTAGGTCGAATAGTAGTTGTCCAACGAACTATCTCGACGATCAATTCCTCTTATGAAGGTGTGAGTCCCAATGCATTCTTTCTAGATTCATCATCTCAAACTGATGGGCACCTTAATTTGGCTGGTATTTGCCATGTTAATAGCAATCCACCCAGTGGATAACACCGCTCAAGTAGATGTGAGTCTTTTCACTTTCTCTCTAAGTCGGCCACCGTATACCTACTAGGCTTTATATTTCAAGGATTAGGATAAGACCCCAGACGCACCTTCCCTGTGAGAATTCTATTTGGATTATGTCTTCACAACCCCATCTAAACATGACCCAAATTACTACCAGATTTGATAGTTCCCCTTTCTTAATATCCATTCCATTAGTTGGAAGTTATGTACTAATATACGGGCTATCCCTTGGGCCAGTAAATTTGAGATAGGCCAAAGCCCTCGTGCCTCCTTTTCAGTGTGCCATATCATAAATTGACTGAACCACTTAACCCAAAGTGACCTAAAAGGTCCAATTAGACCAAACTTCAATCAAACCCCCATTGGATCAAATCAAGTTATCCAATCTCTTCATTAATGATTGTAGAACATTATTGGACACTCCACTATAATCAATTGGACCCAACCAAGCTAATTTGTCCCTTTAATCCAAGTTGACCTAAAGTGACCTAAAAGGCCAAATTGTACCAAATCATGTGCTAAGGAAAATTAATTTCAATCAATGACTCTCACTAACCACAAATTGAGTATTGAACATGACTCAACCACCAATTGAACCTAACCAAGCAAATTTGGCCTCTTGACCTGAGTTGACCCAATTCAACCTAAAGGGCCAAATTGAGTCAAATCAAATCTAAATCACATTGGTTGAAACCAATGCTTCTAACTAATCACTAATTGAATATTGAACATGATCCAACCTTCAATTGGACCCAATTTGGTCAACCCAATCTAATTAAACTACTTAGCCTAATTTGACCTAAAGGGTCAAATTGAACTAAATCACTCCATAATTCAAATCAATTCAAACAACTCTTCCAATCAATCACCAATAACCAATTGAACATAGATCTAACCCATGCATAAGCCAATTTGGCAAATTTGGTCAAATTGGTCAACATGGCCCATTTGACTCAAATTGAATCATATGAACCAAATCCAAATCTAACTCAAATTAAACCAAACCAATTATACCACATCATTCCAAATGACCAATTGAACTAAACCAAACTCCCACTTTGACCCAATTTGGTCAAAAATTATCAACTTAGCCCCATTGAACTCATTTGACATATATGAGTCAAATTGAGCCAAATTGAACCAAAATTGGCATGACTCACCCTTGGGTCACCATGGGCCTGCCCAAGTAGGCCCAACCCATGGTGAACCCGAGTTAAGTCAAACTCATGAACCAAGCCATCCAAATGAGACAAAATTCTTATTTGGGTGGGTTCTCTAACTCCCCACCCCTTTGTAGCCACTTTTGGCTTTTCTTGGACAAAGGACCATTGACCCAATCTAACCCAAGGTTGTTGGGTCCAACCTTTAGCCAAGAGAGGGTGACCTCACTCATAAGCAACCATTAATCCACCTAAGGAGGAGTGTACACTCCATGACAACCCACTATACTCCCTTAGCCTCTCACACACTTCCACCTCACCAATCCCCTGCCACCTCCGACCACCAACTCTAGCTAGAAAACTTCCAAAGGCTGAACTAATATCAGCCCTTGGTTTAAGTGGAGAGGAGAGTATAATCCTCTCCATCCATTCAACCTCATCACGCCTTCCTCGAGCATTAAGCATTCCCCGCTTCCTGCACCCCATGGTGAGATCAAGCTCCCTTTAAGCCCGAGAGCTCCATCTATCCAACCTCACCAAACTTCCACCAAAGCCAAATTAACTTTCCCCACACCTTTACCACACTGCGGTGACCCAAAATGAATCGATCCCTGATTGATTCAACCCCCGGAAGGCATCCCTAGAATAATTGGCGACTTTGATAGCGTTTAGTCCACGATCGTGAGGCATCTAAGATCTTCTCAATCGGCTTTGTCTCTTCAAGAAGAAGCTACCTCTGAACCATCGGTCTTTAGCTTAGGGTGAGGTAAAAATCTGGCAACCATAGATTTGTCCCTTAGGTGTTAGTTTTTTTCAAAATGAATTATGTTTTCTTGTGAATTCCACCCAAGGATCTCCCTAGATTTCATCCATGATCATTTTAGAGTTGATTTTTCCATCAAATGAGCTCTGGTGAGCTCAAATCAAGTGTCAAAATGTGGATGATGTTTGTCTTCCAGCGCTCACGGGATGACATATACCATCTATTTCAAGATTAGAACGGACAGTCGTGATTAATCACACTAGAAATCACATCCGCTGCCATGAGTCGCTGTGTGACATTTTAAATAGCCAATGCCACCGTGCCATGTGGAAAGGGCATCACGTCAGTGTCTACGTGGCGCTGACGGTTTTAAATGAATATTTTGGCTTAAAAATTCAATTTAAGTGTCCAAAACTTCAAAAAATCATAACTAAATATAGAAAATCCAAAAAATACAAATAAATATGTTTTTGAACTCATAGATAGAAGAGAATTTAATAAAAATAAAATCCCCAACTAATGTCTAATGAACAATGCTTTATTAAGGTTTAAAGCTTTGGCAAATTACCTTAATTAAGGCCAAATTACTTAGCTAATTAATTTCAAATTTAGCATGTTGATTCTATTGGATGTCCTTTTCTTCATGTACTATTTTCGGAATTAGTTGCCATATAATTTGGGAAATCTCAAATTTTTAATCCTAATTACCCCTTTTAAAAGATTTAATAATTATTAAGATTAATGAACAATAAAATTGAGTAATTATGAATAATTAATCAATGGAAATAATAAGGATAACATGAAAATTAATTAGAACTCTCTCTCCTAATTAATTTCAAATACATTCCCTTAATGAATTTAATTAACATATTTAATAATTAAGGATAAATTAAGGAAATTAGTAATCAAATTCAAATGAAATCAACTTAAATAATTCAAGTGCCAACCCATTAACCCCTATATGTGTTTAATAACATAAATACATTAAAAAAATTATGATTTCCCTATTGGTGTGTTAATTCATAAGAGTATTTAGCTTAAATATTTTTCTTTCTTAATTGAATTAACCATAGCATTTGCATTAGATCTCCTTAGGTATTATTGATTTCACTTTTCCAAAGCATATCATTGAAGGCTCGTGATTAAGCATTTAATTAAATTAAAGAAGCTTAAGAAGGGTAATCATATTGGTGTATTTAATGAATTGAATCTAATCACTTCATAAAACATATTTATTTTCTTTCCTTCAACATATTAATTAACCAATATGGGATAGAGTGAATCCTAAGTACCATTTCTCCTCTTTAAGTTTTAATAACTTGAACATTAAAATTAGACTTTAAGCTTTGATTAGGCTTAATGGATGTTCATTTAACTTGACTATCCTTAGGGTGTGATTAAATCAATTATGTTATGTGGTTATATTTAATTACTTCCTTTCAATTATCATAAATGTGTATGTCACGTGCTTCACATCTTCATGTTTTAACATTAAAAGAATATGGTTGTATCCAAATTGCAAGAGTTGAATAAATTCTATTATATGGTGTGGTTATTATCACTAGTAAATCTCAAACTATTTAAAACTATATATTAATTATGAATCAAATTATTTGTAACTTAAATCAATGCCTATTATGAAGAATTAATTATGTGAAGATGACATTTTCATTTATTCGTAATCAAAAGATGGAAATTGATTGTTTTATTCTTATGTTCTATGTATATGTTTACATGCATTTAAATTAGCAAGTATATAGTTTGGACATCCTAAAAATACAAAGCTTTAAGTAGCCCCAAGGAGGTCTTAGATAATCTCACTTCCTTGGTTTAACCACATACTCTTGCTTAATTTCATTTATGTGTATGCATATGCTAGAATATAAATAACACCCTTTCTTTATGTCATTAAATTTTGCATAAATAAAAGGATTTTTATACATAACCTTTGCATGATTTTGTTTCTATGCTTGTGTGTATTTGAATTGGCAAGTATATAGTGGGACATCCACAGGAACGAGGCTTTAAGTAGCCCCAAGAAAATCTTAGATAATCTCACTTCTCTGATTTAACAACGGCATATACTTGCTTAAATTCCTAATATATACTTGCATATGCTTAGTTATGAGATGAAATCTATCTTTTTTTATTAATTCATGCATCAACATTTATTAAGTATGCAAAAATATGGGTGTATTGCATGTATATGTATAAACCAAATCAAATATTAGAGAAATTAAAATTGAAAGAGTGTGGATATTATTGATAATGAATGAGAGTGGTGGAGTATTACTCATATGATGGTGACTAGATTTCATTAGTCTTAAGATGTCTTTCATGTTTGAATGAAATTCATTAAGGCTAATCTAAACTTCTGCTAAACAAAATTCAAAAGTGGTTGATTGATAGAATTAAATCCATAATAATCCATCTTTAGAGAATAATTTAGGCTTGGGCTGAAAGAGTCAAGCCTCTTTCTTCTCTTTATAATGATTAAATCTTAAGTAAATAGAAAATAAAAAAAAAACACATAAGTTAAAATCCAATCAAACAACTAAAAAACTTAAATTGAAACCATCCTTAATGAATAATTTAAACAATCCCAAGACTTTAGACAATCATAATTTTAAAGCTTAAGCAAGACATACTATGCCTTAGCATACACATAAAATACTAAGTCACCAACCTTCGTATTAATTAAGTTAGGTTGGTGTATGTTGTGACAATATGTTTTATTTTATAGTGTAATATTTTAGACTAGATAATAGGATTATTTGTGCATAGACTAGATGTTAGATCATTATTAACCTAATGATATTTTATGTAGGGGATTATGCTTGAGGGGCCGCAATAATAATAAATGAATATAAATATTCTTGCTTGCAAATGCTACTTATGCCCCTAAGCATAATCCAAATAAGATAAGTGGGCTTGGTTACCCAAGTACAGGGTCCTAAGTCCAAATATGTGAAATATTATTGCTGGCTTGTATATTTGTTTGGCTAACATCCATTTTGTAGGTATATCTAAATTTTATCTTTCATAAAAATGTAATTTTTGTAATAAGGATTAGGATTAGTGCGATGAAGTTTAGGATGAGCAGTGGCTAGAAGAAAAATACCTAGGAGGCCCTGTGAAGCCTAGAGCAAACTGATCCAAAGAAGAAAAAATGAACAAAGATTGAAGAACCCCATAGCATTTATTTTATTTATTTCAATTATTAAAATTTAATTATAATCCGGGTTGTATAAGAGTAGAGCTCAGCTACCCAATTTCTTCTCTTTTCTGGGGTGGGCGGTACTCGGTCATGACCTTTTATTATTTTATGAAATTCAAATATTTGATTGTTCCATTTAGTTTGTATAATCAAAATGACATACTTTTCATAGGTTTCTAAAAGTTTGATGATTTGATATGTGGTCTTGATGTGGTAGGCTCTTTAGGATAAAATTAATTTTTTTACTCTCACTAAATAACTCATAACTAAATTCTATTATAACTTAAAACCTCACTTTAAAGACTTGGCTTTTAATCAAGATAATAAAAGATTTAGCAATCCATTAACTGGATGATTGTATGTTATAACAACATGCATGTCATATTATTTTGCTCTTAAATAAGAAGTTCTCCATTCTTGAGTGATATGGGGCATGATTAACCTTTAAGAGTGGTCTCTTGTAGTAGAGAACACCTCTTAGATTTAGCCTTAATTTAATTTCATCATGCATGTAGCATAATTGTCCTAAGCTTTGGTCCAAATTAAATGTGTCAAAGAGATCTTAAAAATTTATAAATTTTTAATGTTAGTCTAAGTCATGTTTGCATATCAAACACTATCTAGTCTCTTAGGGAGTGAATTTAAGATTCTAGCTTCCTTTCTAATTAAATAATAGCCTAGTTATTTTACATCTATATGAGACTGACCTACTGGTTTTAAAGTGTAGGAAGTGTTAGCTAGCGCCCACTTCAAGCGATTGTAAGTCCAGAACAGTTAGGATGTGGTCACTCTCTCTTATGGAGGCGAGCCATTATATCCCATATTTCCTGAGTAGAATTAGGCTAAGCTCTTAGCTTGTGCTAGAGCACTCTAGATTTAAGTTTCGAGGAAACTTGTTTCTCTCTTACTATGAGTATAACTCCTCACCTTTTATGCTTTCTCATAATCTTATGTTGTTGGAATAAAAGTCCTAGCATTCTAATAAAATTTTAACTTAAATAAAGATAAATTCTCTCTTTCAAAAAAATATAAAATTTCATTATAGGATATATTGGAGCATTCAAAAAGCTCCCTAGTATCTTGGGTGCTCCCAACTTATCCTCCTATGGAATCCATAAATAAGTCTTCCCATTTGAACTCTTTCCACTTGATTTTCAAAAATAACCAATCTTTTGGTAGTCTAGCCTTGAAATCTTTGGAGAACACTTATTGACTACTTTAATCGAGACTATTTTTAAGAAAGTCTCATTTCCTAGGATGTAATTAACTATGGAAGCTTACTTCCATAAGGAACTAAAGAATCTGGCATAAAATAAACCCTACCTTACTTATTCATGTAAGGAAGGGAAAGATCTCTGGTCTATACGTAGACCCATCTGCCTTAAGAATCTTTATTAGATAATTAAGTCCATTGTGGGGTGATATTTCTGTCTTCAGAGATAATACATCATACCATAATGTCACACCTGATCACTTCAATAAGCACCCCCTAAGATCTGTGTGATATCCCTACGACTCCAAATTAAAATACCACGTATGCTTAATTTAGTTGTGAACAATTAAAATACAATCTTAAAATTTAGTGTGAAATATAGATATCATAGGAATCATAGAGAAATAAAGAAAGAAAAATAAATAAATATTTTAAATATATATAGGCATATAATATTTAAGGATTTGTAAAAATATAAGGAGATGATAATAATGCAATCATTTAACATAATTAGCATCGTAATATACCTAATTAAATTAAAATGATTAAGTCTTTTTTTTCTAGTCATAGATGAAAAGAAAACATTGCTCCTAATTGATAATAACTTTAAATGAAAACTATCAATACAATATTTTCACGTATAAGTTTACAAGATTTATAAATTCAGAGTACTTCTTCAATATTGAGTTTAAAATTAAAAACATACAGCATTTTAGTAGCTTTATACAAAGCATAATTTTCTTAATTTTTAATAACTGGATAAAAACTTAGTTGAACAATAGATTATTACTTAACTTATTAAAATTTTTGCGGGTGCGGGTAGATTATTAGCTTTATGCAAGATCATTTTTTTGAACTTCACTTTTATCATACTCACGAGTTCAACCATTGTAAACACACCTCGATTGACTTTTGAGTCTCCTCAATTCAATTATTGTGATACAAGATGCACTAGTGATTCAAATTTAAATATGTTAAAACTTATTTGAGTTAGGCTTTCAAATTGAAATATTTGAATTATATGAAATAAAAACAATTTCAAATGGCATATCCCAGCCTATAGCCACTCATGCCACCCACGGAGCATCCGAATGCCTAGGTTCTTAAACTTGAACATCACCTTTGCAGCTAAGCCATGTAATGAATGCCCTCATCAATCACCGTCCCTACACAATTGCTTACTGCAGGTACCCTTTCGGACTGCAAAACTTATTAGATCCAGCTGACAACTCCACCCGCAAGTCTACAGTCTCTTCTCTTTTTTTTCTTTTCTTTTTTTCTTCTTTTTAAATGAAATTTAAAGGCCAGACCTATTTCCTATAAAAAGATGTTTTACTTGTATGGAAAAATACTAAAGAAGTGAAAAGAGAAAATATACATAAAATATAAAAGAATAAACGGTCTTTCCCGGAAAAAAGAAAAATGGGAGAAGAAAGGTATTGGGATTCAGAGTGCAAAATCTTTCATAGAACCATCACATTAAATGTAACCTGAAAATATGACATCAAAATAGAGCTTGACTGTAGGCTATGATTACCGAAGGCATCTAAGTGGGAGAGAAGATCAAGAAACAAAGCTTAACCACAAAATAAGTGATGTAGCTCCTTTTCTTCATCCTACAACTGGAAATAGCAGACAACAAAATAGAGAATGAAAACAAATGCTGTAACAGAATTGATATTATATTGATAATCAAGATAAAAAAAATCACCTCCTTGCTACAGATATAACTACCTTAAAAATGCGGTCTCCTAACCAAAAAATATGGTATATTTGTAAAAGTGTAAAATGCAAATATAAGATGTTAGTGTGCAACATAGTATTAAAATTAAACTAAAGCTTTTAAAGGTTTGGTTGACCTAGTCATATATGAATAAGTGGCAGTGTGACTCGTTAGCTGCATCAGTGGCCTCTCCTCCCCCAATAAAACTCTACTCAAGTTCGATTTGTTGACTATGTGCTTGATCAAGTGGATAGTATGGTAGACCTAGTCTTGTTGACTAGCTTAGGATCAGTCATTTTAGGATTGATATAGGTTGAAGAAGAAACTTTCGCAACCGTTGAGCTACTAGGCTATGGCTTAGGATTCTCCAGATTGTAGCCAATACCCTGTCAATCTCATGGCGTAGCTCTTTAAGGTGGCGTGTAAGTTGCTACTCCCCTTTAAGGGCTAAGTTAATGGCCTGTTACAAGGTCCAAATTGAATTAGGCTCAAACTTGTCTTGGATTGTATGTATTTAATCATGTCAAGGAAATATGTAATGACTTGAGAGACTGCTGTGTTTTTCATTTTAGGTAATATTGCCTCATCTATAGTATGGTTAGGCTCTTTGGTATAAAAGATGCTGAAGAGAGTTCAACCAATGGAACGATTGACTATGGAGTTATAAACAAATTCCACTTGTAAAATACATCTCAAGATTGTTGTTTGTCCACGATCACACACTGTAGCATATTACTGAGAGTGTGTTTTACATGTTCGGTTTGTCCATCAATTTGGGGGTGATAAGTAGAGCTTAGTTTGATGTCAATTTTGAATCATTTCTATAGTTGCCACCAAAATACTATTGAATTTGGTGTCCCATTCCAAGGAATGTTGCAAGGATGTCCTTGAAATTTGACATTTTTGTGAAAGAATAATTTAGGAATGTTATTGGCATCAAACCTCTTATGACAAGGAATGAAATGTTAGATGGTTGACCACCAGTATAATAGAATCAGCTCGCCGTTTAGTGTGGGGTAACCCCAACAAAAAAATCAGTACGTAGATCCTCCCATGTTGATTATGGAATAGGTAACAACACATATAACCCAATATTTTGGGAACCTTTACAAGTTTGGCAAACCGAATAGTGTTTAATAAATTGACCGATGTCTTTCTGCATTCGTGGCTAGTAGAGTCATTGTTGCTATTGGATGATCTTATCTCCACCCAAATGAGGTGAAAGTCCACCTATATGTAATTCATGAATCAGTTGTTGCCTAATAGAGGATTCTGGGATGAACAACTAGTTGCCATAAAACAAGAAACCTTTCTCTAAAGGAAAAACTCTCTTATCGGGCTCTTGTTTTGGCAACAACTACAAGCTTTAGTGAAAATAGTGTCTTCAGAGTAAAGATCCTTAAGAGCATGGAATCCAATCACTTCAATTTATAGGTGAATAAGCAAATGAAACTTTCAGCTCAAAGCATCTACAACTCTGTTGCTCTTTCCTACTTTATGCTTAATTATGACCAATTGACTCATCCAACCCAACCTAGCTTAATTTGATCCAACTGAGCTAGAAGTTAATTCAACCCAAGCCAAACCAAATCAATCCCTATAATAACTTTCAAATGCATAATTGATCATATGTCAACTCCCAAATTAAAGCCAAATAGCCATTTGGTCAATTGATCCATTTAACCCCATTAATCCAATTTGACATAAAGTCTCAAATTAAACCAAATCTTGATCTAATTCAAATTAAATTAAAGCAACACTTTCATTTAGCCTAAATTGATTATTGAACACTTTCAAGAATTTGATCAATCTAACATAATTGATCAATTTAGCCCTTGATCAAATTGCCAAATTGAACCAAAACATATTTTAATCTAAATTAAATCAAATAATAATATATGATAGATCTCAAATGAATAATCAAACATAACTCAATTTTCACTTACAATTTGACCATTTAACTAAATTGGTCAATCTATTTGGCCTATATGAATTGAGTCAAATTCATTCAAATCAAACTAATGTAATTAATGTGCTAAATCATCAATTGAACATGACCTAATAGCTCCTTGAGTCCAAGTCAACCAAACCTAATTTAAACTAAAATTTGAGCCCCAACCAAAAGGACATGTTATCACCCCTACCTCGAGAAAATTCAACCCAATCCAAGTGAACCAAAAAGATAAAATCCCAAAATAGCATAGTCTAACCTCGTTTAGCCAAGACAACACCTTTAGCATGCTTTTGAGCACTCTCCAACTGACCCAAAGTTGACTTACTCAACCATTGGCCAAGGTGAAATCCCCTTCACCTTGGACATCCTTTAGTTCACCAACCATGGGCTATCTAGTTCACCATTGGCAAGCATACCACATCAGTGATTCGCGTGACACCAATGGGATTAGGCTTAATTAAGGCTTAATTATCTTTTTTTACTCATTGAAACTTAAAAATTCATAACTAATTGTAGAAAAATTCAAAAAATATAAATAAATACTCATTTTAAAGGTAAAATAGAGGAGATTTAATTAAAAATAACCGCATTTGATTTTAAATAGTAATTAAGGAATAATTAAGATTTGAATGTATACTTAATTCACTTAATTAAACCCTAATTGCTTGAGTAATTAATTCAAAACTTAGGTAATTGATTTAATGGGATGACCACATCCTCCCATGATTTTCTTTGAATTTATTGCCTAAGTAATTAGGGAAATTGATATTTCAAATTTTAATAACCCATTTTAATTAATTTAATGATTAATTAACATTCAAAATAATCAAAATAAATTAATTAAAACTTATTGATCACTGTTTAATAGTGAATGGATGAGGAAGTGGGATTAGGACCTCTTTCCTAATCTCTTTCCTAAGTCCATTTCATTTTAAGACAATTAATTAATATGGAGATTAATTAAGTGCTTAATTAATCAATTAAGTGGTTAAATTAAATCAAATTGAAATGAAAATCACATCAGATAATTAGTAATGAAATTAAGGGTTCTTCTTTATGTGTTTAATAAAATAAAGACCCTTTAAAAAAATTATGATTAGCCCATAAGTGTAGAAAAATCATAAGAGAACTTAATTAAGTTCTTTAACTTAATTAATCTTTAATCATGAGCCATTGTATTAGGTTCTTTAGGAGCATTGCAATTTTATTTCTTCACATGTTCATATCATTTATGGCTCATGATTAAATGATTAATCAAACTAAAGAAGCATAAGGAAGGGTAATTAAATGGTATGCTTAATAATCTAGCTTAATTAATTCATAAAATCTACTTAATTATCTTTCCTTAAATTAATTAAAATGACCAATATGTGAATGGGAGTAAACAAAAAATAATTTCCCTTCTCTTTAAATCAACTCAAACCCAAAATCAAATTAATAATCAACTTTGGTTTTCTTTAAACAATTTTATTTGGTGTGATTGTCCTTAAGAGTTAATTAAGTTGAATGAATCACATGTTTATGTTTGGTTATTCTTTTCCGATCACCTTAATTATTGTATGTCATGTGGTTTCATGCATTCATTCTTTCAAATTCAATTGAATCAAATAAAATTTATTTATGTAAGCTTGCATGTGTTGGATTAACTTAATTATATGTGTGGCTATTATCACTAATAAATTAAAATATATTTTTCAAAGTTTACAAATTAATAATAACATGTGGAGTGATGATAGTTATATGTAGGAGTTGCATATACTTATAGCCTAAGTATGCTAAGTGAAGCTCTCTTTCTTGAATTCATATATATAGATTTACATAGGTTTGAATGTTAATAAGTATATAATATAGGCATCTCGAGAATACGAGACTTTAAGTAGCCCCAAGGAGGTCTTTTGATTACCTCACTTTCCTGATTTAACAAAGGCATGTACTTATTTGATTTCATTCCTATGTATTTTTATATTAGAATTTGGATATAGCTTTAATTCATATGCATAAATAATTCAATTAATAAAAATATGATTTTTACTTGGTTTTCATTCCTCTAATTATGTATACATTTATATGTGTTTAAGATAACAAGTATATAGTTTGGAAATCCCAGGAATACGAGGCCCTAAGTAGCCCCAAGGATCTCATTTGATTACCTCACTTCCCTTGTTTAACAACAACATGTACTTGCTTATATCTTTATACATGTGTATGTATTTGTGATTAAAGAATGAAGGTCCCCTTTTCTAAAAAAATACATGCATCCATAATTCTTCAAGTCATCAAAATGTATAACATGTAAATATAAAGCTTTCTCTCCAATGTTCATGAATATAGATCTACATATGTTTGAATGATTGGTATATAGTATGGACATCTCGGGAATATGAGGCTTTAAGTAGCCCCAAGGAGGTCATTTGTTTACCTCACTTCTTTGGTTTAACAATGGCACATACTCATTTGATTTTGTTCTTATGTATGTTTGTATTAGAATTTGGATAGAGCTTTAATTTACATGTATAAATAATTTAGTTAGATAAAATACAATCCCTTACATGACTTTCATCTTCATGGTTGTGTATACATTTATATGTATTTAAGATAACAAGTATATAGCCTGGACATCCTGGCAATACGAGGATTTAAGAAGCACCAAGGAGGTCATTTGATTACATCACTTCTCTAATTTAACAACGACACGTATTTGTTTGCATATTTCATACATATGTATGAGTTTTTGATTACTGAATGAAAGTCTTCTTTTTTTCCATTAAGTATGTAGGCAGTTCGTTAATAGCATTTTTAGTGTTGCTTTTGATTGGTACATCGAACTATCCAACGGTTTGCTGAAGTCTTTTGCAAAGTTAAAGTAGCTTTTTATTATGAGATTTGTAAGAGCTCAGTAGAGAGTAACTATAGGGGACCTTATTGTAGAAAAACAAAAATCCAATGAGTCTCTTGTTGATTATATTCTCAGATGGTGAAACCTGAGTATGAAATGTGAGACACAGCTGCAAGAATAACATGCCATTGAAATTCTTCTTAAGAATATTCATGACCCTATTGCTTTAATGCTTAAGGGTTTCACTATTAAGATATTTGAGAAGCTAATTAGCAAAATCTATAAAAGGAAGCCAAGCAATTACCCTTCTCAAACCAATTATTCAAGTATAAACCTCAGAAGGCATTTAAGAAGAAACCAAAAGCTATAAAGGCATTAGATAAGGGGAGTTAGTTAGTGAGAGATTAGTTTGAGAGTCTTAGAGTTCAGCAGCCTCCACTTCTCTCACCTCAGCTACCATAAAGGTGACCTCAGCAACCTACATAATGGCAATACCAATATCTGCCACCAGGTAGCTAATATCCACCTACTCTTTCTGACAAGTTCAACAAGCCCTATTCATTTAAGAGGGAGGTGTTCAAAAAATCTTCAAATTTTTTTTTAAAAGGCCTGACAACTACCCGAGCCTAGAAAGCGAGAGGATGTGGGCAGGGGTGATGATCTTAATTGCTACCCCTACCACAACATGCTAGACCATGTATTAGAGAATTGCTTTACATTCAAGGATTGTCTTGAGGGTAGGTACAAGTTAGGAGCTATAGTGATTCCCAAAGAATATCTGGTGGAACAACCTTCTGGTTTCATTAAAGTATTTGTGGAAGCATCCGACCCTCTTAAGAAAAAAAAAAGGTTGGGTATCTCTTTATCTTGTACCTCTAAAAAGATCATCTCTAAATTAAAGAAAATTTCTCTATAGGTGCTTGATTCAGCTCATACCTCCAACACTAAGGAAAGTTTGCTAGTTGTGAGGGACAATTCAAGAAGGGTAGAAGCCCAGTAGTAGTAGAAGCCACCACATGGGATAGTTTCATGCTACCACCAATTGAGTCCAACATTCTCTCTTTCACTATTGCAGCTACCACATCTACTAGCTTTGCCACCACCAATAAGAGTGTTGTATCCATGAATGAGGGCACTCAGCCACTCAAGTTTCTTACTTTGCTTGATTTTTATCATGTACCTCTAAAATTGAAGAAATCAATGAAGAAGCTTAATTCTATTCACATCTTGTCTACTTTCGATGGCCTCAATAATTTCATTCCTATTGATAGCTCTCCAAGTCTCAATAACAACAATTTAAATGATTCCAATCAATTTCACAAAGATTTAGAATTGGATTGCCCTTTTCTGAATCTTTAGGATTCACCACTTGAGATAGATTTGGAGTCATCCGACTCTAATGATCCTTTAGGAGAAGCTATAGGTATGCCCGATAAGTAGGTAGAACTTTCCACAAGCTCCTCATCATAAGAAGTCATTGAAGTTAACCTATGTAGTGGCAAAGTTCTACCTCCAAAGGCCATAACTCGAGATAAGGGTAAACATGTCATTGGTTCTAGTGAGCAGATAACACCTCCACAAGAGGCTCCTCCCTTAGATATACTTGCGGAGGACCAATCCAAAGTTGACTACAACATCCTGGCACATCTTAGAAAATTTCCAACTAAGCTAAGCATATAAAATGCCCTTATTTCTTCCAATGAAACAAGGTTAATCACATCATTGCTTGATAAGATATGCTTAGCTCAGTTGGCCGCTACTGATCCAATACGAGAGGAGGCATATTATTTAAAGGAAGTCTTAGGAGTCACCTTCTTAGATGAAGACCTACTGCTAGATAGCACAAGCCCCTCTAATATAGGATGTTGGCAAGTTTAGGCTGTCTAGAGTGTTGGTTTATTCAGGTGCATCAGTTAACATTATAAGTCTAAGAACTCATGCCTACTTGAGGATTGACATCTTTAAACTTCAATCTAAAAAGATGATGTTGAAAGAATTCAATGAACAAGTTGAGAGGGCCCTAGGCTCCATAATGTTATCATTAGAGATAAATGATTAGAAGTTTGAGGCTAATTTTATATAATATACTTGGATACATCTTTCAATGCTTTGCTAAGGCAGCTATAGATTCATGAGAACAACATGGTTCCATTCTCCTTACATCAGTGCATCAATTTCATCAGGGATAGGATTGAATATTATGTCAAAGGAGATCTCGAGTCATTTACAACACATGAGGTTGAGATTTATGAAGATGCAGCCTATTATCTCCATAAGAAAGAAAATGTCTTCTCTCGTAAACTTAATTAAAATAAGAAAGAAAAGAAAAGAAAAAAAGAAAGAAAAGAAAAGAAAAATGAATGAAAAAGAAAATAAAAGAAAATAGGATTGAGAAGACATTAGGAAGGAAATAGAGCTTGAGATTAGATTTTTACCTATAGTTCACCACTACATTCAAACAAATAGGTAAGATGACCAGACCTCCACCAAGACGAGGAAGAGGCAAGTCTAGAGAAAGTCACATAGGTGGTAGACCTCCATACTTACCACCTACTAGGAGATTTATTCCAACATCCAGGAGTACACCCACCATCTACATAGACTTGGAATCTAGTTCAGAGGATGAGTCTTATGTAGTCAGCACACTAGCTACTTCTCTACGTTAATATACCTTATTGGAGGTGACACTAGAGCTCGATAACGATGAAGGTTGGGTCCCCAAGCAAAGCATGATTGTATCTGAGCCTTCTTTATGTTAAACTGTCAAATATCATATGAGCACTTTAGATTTAACCCCACTTTTCTCATAAAAAGTTGAGGGTACTCTCCTTATGTAGACAAGATGTTAAAGTAGAGCTTGAGGATGAATCGTTCAAGGATTTAATAAAATTACCTTTTGATTGGTACTCACCTTATGTTTTAAATTTGGCAAAGAAAAGTTTAATTACATATGCATGGTATAAGCATAAGTCAGAATACTTTGAAAAGCTATGGGCCAACAAATGCAAGAACTCTCAGTCAAGATCGGGACTAGGCTAATAGCATAATAGACCAAGTAGACGATGATAATTGCTGCTTAGTCATTGCCAATCATCTAGAATCTGATAGGTTCTTCTCAAATCACTTTAACTCATATGAAGAGGTGTATATAAAAACTTTAGATGATTTTCAAGTCAAAGATGCACCCCCATAATTCAAAGAAGAAAGCAAATAGATCATCGATGAGCTCAAAAAAATCAACTTGGACACTGAAGACAGTCCACGCCCAACATACATCAGTTTCTTGTTAAATGAATTTAAAACTAATGACTTAGTTAGGCTACTCACTAAGTTTAAGGACTATTTCACATGGAGCTATAAAGAATTGCCTGGATTAGCTCCTAAAGTCACAATTCATAAGCTAACAATACAGCCTAATGTTAACCCTAACAAGCAAGCTCTTAGACGCATGCGATTGGACATTGAACAACAAGTCATTTTGGAGTTAAGGAATTGATCAATGATGGCTTCATCCAAGAAGAAAAATACCCTACCTAGTTGGCCAATGTCATTCTAGTTAAAAAGAAGAATGACTAAATTTTCATATGTGTCGATTTTAGGGATTTAAATAAGGCATGTCCAAAAATGAATTTTTGCTACGATATTATATGCTCTCTCATAAAGTAAACTTGATTTCTAGAGTCAATCCACTATAATATCTATGGTATTTTAATTTTGAGTTGAAGAGACACCATGCAGATCTTATGGGGTACTTATGAAGTGATCAGGTATGACATTAAGGTATGATGTACCATCTTGAAAGATGGAAACATCACCCTATAATGGACCTAATCACCTAATAAGGACTCCTGAGGTAGATGGGTCTTTGTATATATACTAGAGATATTTTCCCTACTTTACATGGAGAAGTAAAGTAAGGTTTATTTTATGGGTTCTTCCCTATGGAAGCTTTCATAGATTTCATATCCTAGAAAATAAGAATTTTCTAAGAACACACTCGATTAAAGAAGTCAATAAATATCTTCAAAGACTTCAACATTAGACTATCAAAGAATTAGGTAGTTTTAAAAATTAAGTGGAAAAGTTTAATTTGGAAGACTTATTTTTGGATTTCAAAGTAAGATAAGTAAGGATCACTCATGAAGCTAGGAAGCCTAGTAAGTACTCCAATCTACCCTATATTGAGGCTTTATATATTTAAGAGAGAGAGTTTATTTTTATTTGAGTTGAAATTTCATTAGAATGATAGGGCTTGTAGTCCATCAACACAAGATTGAGGAAATACCTAAGAGGCAAGGACTTATACTCATAGCCTGAAGTAAATAAGTAGCCTCAGATCCTAAATTTATGATGCTTTATCATAACCTAAAAGCACCACTTAAGTCTAATCAGAAAATGGGATATAGTGGTTTACCTCCACTAGAGAGGATAAACCCATCCCAACTCTTCTGGGCATACAATCGCTTAGAGTGGCCGATAGCTAACACCTCCTACACTTCAAAATCATGTATGCCGATCTTATGTAAATTCAAAGATGACTATTATTTAATTAAGAAAAGAAACTAGAGTAGTAGCTCTCTAAGAGACTAGATCATGACTGGCATGAAAACATGACTTAGATTAATGTAAAATTTATAATCTTTTACACCATTTTTGCACATTCATTTGGACAAAGGCTTAGGACAATTATGTCTATATGCATAATGAAATAAGATTATGGGCTAAATCAGTGGGAGGAGATATTCTCTACAAGGGACACCCTCAAAGGTCAAACATTCTCCTATCGTACAAGAATGTAGACCCTCCCTATTCAAGAGTGAAATAAGATGTTATACATGACTATTATAACATACATCATTCAGCTAAGGGGTTGCTAAATCTTTTATTTATCTTGAATATAAACTAAGGCTTTAAAGTGAGGTTTTGAGTTATTTCAAAATTTAGTTATGAGTTGTTTAAATGAGGGGTAGAAAAATTAATTTTATCCTAAATAGGCTATTGCATCCAGGCCACACAACTAATTATCAAGCTTTAAGAAACCTATAAAAAATATGCCATTTTTATTGCACAAGAAAAACATGACAATCAAACATTCATAAATTCCAATAAAAGAATAAAAGGTCAGTGCAGTCGAGTATGACCATACACCCCAAAAAGAAAGAAGTTGGGTAGTCGACCTCTACTCTTATACAACTCAAACTACAAAGGAAGGTTATAATTATAATAACATAAATGCTATGGAGGCCTTCATTTCTCACATTGCTTTCTTCCTTTTGATTTGATTTGATTTACTCCAAGCTTCACAGGGCCTCCCAAGTCTTTGCCTTCTAGCCATTGCTCATTCTAAACCTCATAGCACTAGTCCTAATCCTTTTTACAAAATTACATATGTATGAAAAATAAAATCTAACTACACCTGCAAAATAGATCTTAGCTAAACAAACATACAAACCAAGCAATTATATTCCATGAATTTGGACTTAGCACCCTGCATATGGGTAACCAAGCCCACCTGTCCTAATGTGGATTATACTAATGGGCATAAGCAACCTGCAAGTAGAACCATTTACATTATTTATTATTTCAGCATCCCCTTTAGCATAATCCCCTCCAAAAAGCAATATTAGGATAACAACAACCTAACATCTAGTCTATGCATAAACAATCCTAACATCCAATCTAAAATATTACATCACAAAATAAAACATAACAACACAACATACACCGACCTAACCTAAGGCTATAATTGGTGACTTAGTTTCTATTATATGTGTTAAGGTTTGGTGTGGTATGTCTTAGCTAGGCTTTAGAATTATGATTATCTATAAGTTTTTGGAATGTTCAAGTTACACCTTAAAGGAGTTTCACTTCAAATTGTTAAAAGGATTAGTGGATTTTAATTTTTATTTTCTTTTGTTTCACTTGGTATTTACTTAGCATAAAATTGTTATAAAGAGAGGAAAGAGGTTTGACCCTCTTCATCCCTCCCCTAAGTTATTTTCTAAAGGCATGTTGTTATGATTTTTGGCTTCTCTTAGTGAATTATTTATTAAATACTTTATTAATCTTAGTTTGGCTTAATCTTAAAGAATCATATTCAAACATGAAAGACATCTTAAGATTAATGAAATTGAATTACTATCATATAGGTAATATTCCACCATTCCTTTTCATCATTAATAACATGCATATGCTTTCATTATTATTATTTGTGATATTTAATTTAGCATATCTATTCATGCAATTATATATATATATATATATATATATATATATATATATATATATATATATATATATATATATATATATATATATATATATATATATATATATGTGTGTGTGTGTGTATTTTAGCATGCTTGAATGATTGTTAATGCATGTATTTTGGTAGAAAAGAAAGATTTCAATCCTTAGTTAAGCATATGTACATGTGTATTAAAGATTAAGCGAATATGTGTCATTATTAAACTATGGAAGTGAGGTAATCTAAGACCTCCTTGGGGCTACTTAAAGTCTTGTATTCTCAGGATGTCCTACTATACTTACTAACTTCAAAACACATAAACATATAAATAAACATAAGAATGAAAATTATGCGAAAGATTATATATTTGGAAATGATTTACTCATGTGAAGTAAAGCTGTATCCAAATTCTAGCATATGTACACATATAAATGAAATTAATTAAGTATGTATCATTGTTAAACCAGGGAAGTGAGGTAATCTAAGACCTCATTGGGGCTACTTAAAGCCTCGTATTCCTGATGTCTAGACTATATACTTACTAACATTCAAACACATGTAAACATACACATGAATCACAAAAATAGAATAATCATTTAACATGTTTAAACTATAAGTGAATATAAATCATATATAGAACATCACTTTAAATTTTCATCTCATAACCAACATCACTTTAAATTTTCTTCTCATAACTAACATCACTTTAAATTTTCATCATTAGCTTATAATTTTGAAATTAATTTGAGATTTATTATCGATAATAGTCATGTCATTTAATAGGATTAGTTCAACACATTCAACTTATACATATATAACCATATTCACTTGATTCTTTTGTTTGAAAATATGAATACATGATACAAATGGCATAAAAACTTATAATGATTGAAAAGGAATGACAAAACATTGACAAATGATACACACAATCACATTAATTCCTAAGGACAATCAAGTCAAATAAATGTTCTTTAAGATTAACCAAAGTTGTTATGAAGTATGATTTTGTGTTTGAATTATCAAAACCTAAAGAGGAGAAAGACATTAGATTTTTGCCCCATCCCATGTTGGTGAATTAATGTGTTTAAGAAAGGGTAATTAAGTAAATTTTATATATTGATTAAGTTCAAGTCACTAAGAAATTAATATAATTTTCCTTTCCTAAGCTTCTTTAATTTAATTAGCCACTTAATCATGAGCCTCTAATAATATGCCAATGAGAATTAAAATTTTCAATGCACTTAGAGGGACTTAATGTTGTTTAGGCTCATGCTTAAGAGTTAATTAGATTAAAGAATAAAACTATGTTAAGTACTCTTATGATTTTTCTATTCCCATGGGTTAACCATAATTCCCTTAATGACCTTTATGTTATTAAACACATAAAGGGAAACCCATAAATTGAATTTGAATTATCTCAACCATTTATCATTTTAATTTGGATTAATTTCACCATTAATTACTTAATTAGCCTTTAATTAATAAATGCATTAATTAACCCTACTATGAAAATGTACTTAGGAAAATAACTAGGAAAGAGGCCTTAATTATTTTTCCTCATCATTCCCATTGTTAATAGAGATTAATCATTATTAACAATTTAATTTTTAGTTTTTAGTAATTTTAATAAACATAAAATTGATTAAAGAGGGTAATTAGAAATAGAATTTCTAACTCTTTAAATTACATGGCCAATAAATTCCAAGAAAACCATGGGAGGTAAAGGACATCCCATAGAATCAACCTATCAAATTTAAGATCAATTGGTCAAGTAATTAAGCCTTAATTAGGATAATTAGTCTAAACTTCAAACCTTAATTAAGAAAAATTCACTAATCAATTATTACGAATATTATTTTTATTCAATTTTTCTCTATTTACCCTTTCCAAAATAGGTTTATTTGTATTTTTTCAATTTTTCTATAATTAGTTATGAATTTTCAAAGTTTTGGCTATTTAATGGCATTCCTAACATTTAATTAACCTCAAATCATGGACCACGCAAGTGCGCGATGGCACTTTCCATGGGCATGGAAGATTATTTAAAATGTTCTATTGAGTTAGGTGGTGATGTGGTTTCACCTCGCCCAATCTTGATTGACAATGGAGGTTAATATTATGGTTTTGAATGGATTAAATTGAATAATCTAGTAGATTAAATCATGATCATCCATTTTAATCATGTTGAACAGATGGGTGATGATCCGTCATCTCCTAAGTGCCAGAAGATTGACACCGTCCACCTTCCACCGCATAATCTAAGCTCATTGGAGCTCGTAGGATAATGGGATTGACTCCAAAACATATGGGTAGGAGAACTAAGAGGATCCTACAATGGAAAGTGCATAAAATCATGATTCACTTTACAAAAGACCAACACCTAGGGGAAAATCTATAGTTTGTCAATTTTTTTTCTCACCGGAGCTAAATACCAGTGGTCCATTGACTAAGGTAGCTTCATCTTGAGATGAAGCCTTGTTGAAGAAATCTCAAGCTGCCTCCCCGCTGATTCCTCTGTAGACCAAGCATCATCGCTAAGCTCACTAGAGTTGGTCTTGGACTCCCTTTCGGTGATCAAATCGATCAGGGATCAATTTTTTTTTTTGACTCGCTGGAGTGAGGAGAAGGTGTGGAAAGAGTTAATTTATATTTGGTGAGGTTTCGGTGAGGTTGGAGGAATGGGGTTTCTGTTTCAGATGGTTGGTCTCATGATGAGTGTAGGGATCTGAAAGGGTCTAGACTACTAATGTGAGAGAGGAAGCTTTATATGAAGTTTGAATGGGTGGGGAGAAGTATACTCTCCTCCCTAAATAAACCAAGGATGAGATTCTAAAACCATTGGCAAACATCCAAGGTATCAAGGTGGCAATGGACTACTAAGGTCAAGGTGCTTGAGAGGTTAAGGGAGTTGCATGGGTTGGCATGGGTTGTACCTCCTCCTCCAAGTGAACCAATGGTGTGTCATGGGTGAGCTCACCCTCTCATGGCCAAAGGCTAAATCCAATAGCTTTGGATTAGGTTAGGTCCTAGTGTCCAAAAAAGGAGGTGGCTAAGGTTGAGAGGTGAACCCATCCAAATGGGAGATTTTGTTCTATTTAGGTGGGATTTTGACCCAAACTGGTTCACCATGGGTTGGGTCTACTGCTTAGCCCATGGTGACCCAAGATAAGTTAGCCAAGTTTGGTTTTGGACGTTTGGATTGGCTCAATTTGACCCATATGGGTCAATTGGGTTCAATTGGGCTAAGTTGACCAATTGGTCAAATTGGGTCAAACCAAGGGTTTCGGTATGTTTAAATGATCATTCAAAATGTATTGGGGCAATTGGTTTGGTTCAATATGAAGTGGATTTGATTTTGGCTCATATGAGTTCATTTAGGTCAAATGGGTTAAGTTGACCAATTTGGTCAAATTGACCAAATTGGCTTGGGTGGGGGTTAGGTTTGTGTTCAATTGATCATTTGGGAATGATTGTATGTGTTTGGTTTGGATTGAATTATTTTAGAGAATTATTTGGTTCAATTTTATCCTTTAGGTCAAATTGGGATAAGTAGGTCAATTAGGTTAGGTTGACCAAATTGGGTTCAGTTGAAGGTTGGATCAAATCAATTTATGATTGGTTCTAATCATTGATTTTAATCAATTATTGTTATATGAGAATTAGCCTAATTTGACCCTTTAGGTCAAATTGGGTCAACTTAGGTTAATTGGTCAAATTGGTTTATTTTTGATTCAATTGATTGCAATTGGACTATCTAAGATGATCAACAATTATTATGGAAGGGATTGGATGAGTTCATTCAATCTAATTTGGGCTGAATTGAAGTATGAGTCAACTTGGTCATTTAGGCCACTTTGGGTCAAGTGGACCAATTGGGTTGATTGAGTTGGATTGGATCGAATTGGGTGTTGAGAATAATTCAATGATGGATTTAGAGTTGATTAGTGTTCAAATGGGCTTGATTGCAATTGATATGGGTTTGATTGGATTTTAGCTCATTTTGACCTTTTGGGTCAAATGGGCAAACTTGGGTTGATTGGATTCATTTGATTTTATTAGTTTGATTACAAGTATTGGAACAATTTGAAATGATCTATTGAATAGTTTTTGTGAAAATCAATTTGGGTTTATTTAATTTTGGGTTGGGTCCATAGGATCATGGTGGAATTAACTTAGGTTAAGGGCTAAGTTAATTTGGCTTGGAGCTTCGATATAAAATAAAAATTCAATTGAGGTTGGTTTTGGGTGAGTGGACAATCATGGGTTGGTTTAGGCGATATTGTAAGTACAACTTATTTTCCCTAGGGTATAACCTAAGCTTAGGGTATGCCTTCTTAAGTCTCCAGACTTGGGTTTAGTGTTCCCTTCACCACTATAAGTATTTTATCACTAAGGAAATCCAAGTTCCTAGAAGATTCCTAAGTCTAAGACAAGAAGGATGAATCCTCACTCCAAAAGTGAGGTCAACAATATCTCATGACATGGCTAATACTATCCGGATGGTTGGCACGATGATCAATGATTTTATCACAGTTTGACATCATGTGTACCCTCCACATAAAAAGGGCAAGCACTTGCACTTCTTGGCGGCATTCTCTCCCTACAATTCTCTCAATGATGATCTTCGATGAACATATCATAAATCTGGGATGCAAACATTATCATTGGGGATGTATTTTGATGGTGTGGCTTCCTCTCAAAGAGGAGAAAACCATAATCTACTCTTCTAGGTAAATTAGTAGGATAGTTCTCCCAAGATAAGATGAGATTATCATATCATCGGTCTGAACCATGCACCAACAATGAAGTTGAATATGAAACTTTGATCATCAATCTAGAGTTAGCCATCTCCTAAGGTGTCTAAAGCATCAGTATATTTGGGCATTCACAATAAGTGGTCAACCAAATTGTTGGGTCCTACAAGGTTCTAAAGCTCAAACTCCATCACTATCATAAGTACACCATGGAGCTACTAGCTCGATCTCAGAAGTTATAATCTATAAGATCCCTCGAGAAGAAAATGCCATAATGGATGCCTTAGCCAAGCTTGCCAAAGAGTTGGCATGTCTAGAAGATAAATCCATATCAATAAAGGTTCATAATAGACAGATCTCACCTCTTATTGATGTTAAACTTATCAACAAATACACTCTTGAAGGAGAGGTTGCCATTGCTAAAAAGGATGAAGAGTTGGATTGGAAGCAACCCTTCATTGACCTAAACAAGAACAAACTATCTCAAGAGAAATCTTGAGCCCATCAAGTCAAACAAAGAGTATTATCCTATGCTTTCATTGATGGTTATACTCCTTTCGATCATATATGGTTACACTTTTAGGAAAATGCATAAGATGGATGAGGTGCATTAAGGGTTATCGAGCTCACCGTTTGTCCCAAGATGAAGGCCACAACTAAAAGGCTTGGGTATTACTAAACGATGATGATCACATATTGCATGTATGTAGCCAAGTGTTTCCACTAGTGTTAAGTGCATGGAGTAGTTCTATATCAACTACCCAACATTCTACACCCGAATATAGCTTCATGGCCATTTCAGCATTGGGGTACTAACATAATGGGTCTAATTGATCCTCCATTGTCCAAGGTTCACCAGTTCATCCTAACAGCTACAAATTATTTCTCTAAGTGGGCGAAGGTGATTCCGCTCAAGGAAGTCAAAGCTCAACATGTGCTTTAATTTTTTAGGAACCATATCATATATAGGTTTGGAATACCTCACTAAATCATATCCAATAATGGTACCACCTTCAAAAGTACCGAGACCAACAACTTTGCCCAAAAATACAACATGAATTTGAGGTATTCTACCATCTATTATTCATGAGAAAATGGTTTAACAAGCCACAAAAAACCTCATCCAAATACTCAAGAAGATGCTCAATGATAATAAGTGGCGTGGCATGAGTAGTTAGTTAATGCTTTGTGGGCTTACCGCACCACCTATAGAACTCCAACACAATCTACCTCATTCTCCTTAGTGTATAGGTTTGAAGTCATTCTTCTCTTAGAGGTCCAACTCCTATCATTAAGGATAACTATGGGTGGTGAAATTACAACTGAGTGAAATAGTACGCTATGGTTGGAAGAGCTCAAAGGTCTGGAGGAGAGTGGCCTATAGGCAGACCAAAATCTTGAACTATATAAATCCATAATGGTTCAAGCTCATAGCAATCTAGTCTGCCTTAAAGCTTTTCAGGTTGGAGAGCTTGTTTTGGTTCTAAGGAGACCAATTATAGCCTGTCGCAAGATGGGAGGCAAGTTTGAACCTACTTGGGAAAGCCCTTTCGCCATAGAAAAGGCCTACCAAGGTGGCTCCTACCAACTAATCAACCATAAAGGCAAACGCTTGATGCTTCCAATCAATGGATTTTATCTAAAGAAGTATTACTCATAAAAATGTTCCAAATAATCTCTTCATCAATAAAAATTCCATTTTATCAAATTATTCTCTGAATTTGAATGTCTTCAATTGAAAATTTTTTGATGTGTTTAGGATATGTATAAGAGAATCCGAGTGGCATCCTTTTTTGATAAGCACAACACAATAAAAAATTACACATAAACATGAATCATGAACACAAATCCAATTATCTCAGGCTACTTTAAGTTAAGATAAGACTCCAAGTGGCCTTCACTTAGTAGCTGCTCTAGGTCGGGTTTGATTCACTACTTGACTAGTGGTTCACCCCAATAGTTATCCTTGCTTTGAAAGATGTGAGTCCCCGTGCTTTCTTCTTAGCTTGACCATTGCAAATTGATGAGCCCATTTTTCAATTTGATGCATTCTATTGTAAAACTAGTATACCATCCCAACGGTTGATCATATTTTTGGAGATGTGAGTCCCCGAGCTTTCTCCTTGAGCTAACTATCATATGTTGATCTGGGTGCAAATATATATCTGAGGATTAGGATAAAATCTAGTGGATCCTCTTACTCATGACTACTTCAAGCTTTGGTTTATTCCTTTTATGACTCACTTACTTTGTCACCCGGTTGAATAGTTTGTCGGCCATGACAAACTATCCCGATGATCAATTCCTCTTATGAAGGTGTGAGTCCCCAATGCATTCTTTCTAGATTCATCATCTCAAACTTGATGGGCACCTTAGTTTGGTTGGTGTTCACCTTGCTAATAGAAATCCACCCAATGGATAACACCGCTCAAGTAGATGTGAGTCCCTGCACTTTCTCTCTAAGTCACTATATACCTACAAGCTTTATATTTCAAGGATTAGGATAAGACCCCAGAAGCACCTTCCCTGTGAGCATTCTATTTAGATTAGGTCTTCATAACCCCATCTAAACATGGCCAAAATTACTACTAGATTTGATAGTTCCCCTTTCCTAATATCCACTGCATTGGTTGGAAGTTCCATACTACAAATGTACGGGATATCCATTGGGCCAATAAATCTGAGATAGGTCAAAGCCCTCGTGCCGCCTTCTCAGTGTGCCCTATTGTAAACCAATAAGGTCCACACTAAACAAACAAACTAACTAAAATTTCTTGTGGATTAGGGTAAGAACCCTAATGGCACTTTTTCCTAAATAAGCATCATATCTTTTGGGCAGAATCAACAAAACTCCTTATAGGAATCGCCTTAACTATTTAAGCTGAGATAAGACCACCAGAGGCCCTTACTTAGTAGTCACCCTAGGTCTCGACCTAAGTAGATCGCTGAGTCAATCGGTTGATTCTACTTTGGAAGATGTGAGTCCCTAAGCTTTCTTCCTAATTCAACTAACACAAATGATGGGCAACCCATAGATGGATAACCTCCATTGTATGGTAGACTCTTCCTTTGAGTCAATAAGTCTAAGGTAAGTCCGGTTTTATACCCTTCCTCAGTCTAATTCATCGCACACCTACTAGGTCCACTCTCATATGTTCAGGGTTAAGATCATGCCTTCGAGGCTCCTTTCCCAAGTGATCCTAGGTTTGGATTAATCCATTATGGGCCATCTCTTAGTGGTTACTCCTTTAGGTTGAGTAGTATCATTCTATGCATAAGTGACTACTTTGGGCTGGTAAATCTAAGGTAGGTCTAGGCTTCTGTAGCCCCTTCTTAGTGCAGCCATCACAAACTGACAAAGTCCACATCCATTCAACAATTAAATATAAAATCAAAATTGACATAAGTCACCAAAATCAAACAAAATCCTTCAACATAACCAAACCAATGAAACCAAATCAGATCAATTAAACAACTAAATCAAACCAATCAAATCAAACTAATCCTAATCCAAACCCCATCAATTCCTAATGAATCTTCATTCACGCTCTTGGCATGATTCAATCCTTAGCACCAAATTTCAAACAAACTAAATCAAATTCAAGTAACTCTATTTCCATGCCCCTAGAATGAAACAAATCAAACTTAACTAAATATCTGAATTCCTGGTACACCTCCATTTTAGCCTCCCTTGATATTTATAGCCTTCTTGAATGCTATCGATCATCGATTAACATAATCACATGTGTGCCTTGTCAGCTACACCTACCTATTAGTTATCCTTTTATTTACGTCACTTTTGAAGTGATGATTGTTCATTCTAAGCCTAGGTCTAGGATTCTTCTAGACACTTTGGTTTACTTAATGCTCAGACACTTCTAGTGACTAAGGGAACACTAAACCTAGGACTAGAGACTTATGGGGCATAACCTTAGCCCTAGAGCTTACCTTAGGATGAGTAAGCTTTATTTACCCTAAGGCTTAAATTGACACTCATATCCATCAATCAATTTAAACCCAAACCAAATGATTGAAACTTTAACTCATCAAATGACCAAGTTTAAATTTGATTTTAATCCAAGTCCAAGCCAAATTAAACCTTAACTCAAGCTAACCCACCTCAAATCCTATAATTCCATTCAAACCAACCCAAGCAAACCAAATTTAGTTCAATCCTCTCAATTATTCTAATTATTCAATGGATCATTTCAAACTATTCCAATAGTTGTAATCAAGCCAACTAAAATAATTAGGCTTAAGTGACCCAAGTTATCCCATTTGACCTAAAAGGTTCAAATGAGTCAAAACCCAATTGAACTCAAATCAATTATATTCAAAGCCACCAATCAACTTCAAATTCATCATTAAATATACTCCATCCATCTATAGCCTCAATTGGTCAATTAACTTGACTGAACCACTTAACCCAAAGTTTAGACCAAACTTCAATCAAACCCCCATTGGATCAAATCAAGCTATCCAATCTCTTCATTGATGATTGTAGATCATTATTGGACACTCCACTACAATCAATTGGACCCAACCAAGCCAATTTGGCCCTTTAACCCAAGTTGACCTAAAGTGACCTAAAAGGCCAAATTGGACCAAATCATGTTCTAAGCCAAATTAATTTAATCAATGACTCATCAACCATAAATTGAGTATTGAACATGACTCAACCACCAATTGAACCTAACCAAGCTAATTTGGTCTCTTGACCTGAGTTGGCCCAATTCAACATAAAGGGCCAAATTGAGTCAAATCAATTCCTAAATCACATTGGTTGAAACCAATTCTTCTAACAAATCACTAATTGAATATTGAACATGATCAAATCTTCAATTGGACCCAATTTGGTCAACCTAACCCAATTAAACTACTTAGAGCCTAATTTGACCTAAAGGGTCAAATTGAACTAAGTCACTCCATAATTCAAATCAATTCAAACAACTCTTCCAATCAATCAACAATGACCAATTGAACATAGACCTAACCCATACGCAGGCTAATTTGGCCAATTTGGTCAAATTGGTCAACATGACCCAATTAGACTCAAATTGAATCATATGAACCAAATCTAGATCTAACTCAAATTGAACCAAACCAATTATACTACATCATTCCAAATGACCAATTGAACTTAACCAAACTCCCACTTTGACCCAATTTGGTCAAAAATGGTCAACTTAGCCCAATTGAACTCATTTGACATATATGAGTCAAATTGAGCCAAACCAAACCAAAATTAGCATGACTCACCCTTGGTCACCATGGCCTCAAGTAGGCCCAACCCATGGTGAACCTGGGTTAAGTCAAACCCATTGAACTAAGCCCTCCAAATGAGACAAAATTCTTATTTGGGTGGGTTCTCTAACTCCCCACCCCTTTGCAGCCACTTTTAGCCTTTCTTGGACAAAGGACCATTGACCCAATCTAACCCAAGGTTGTTGGGTCTAGCCTTTAGACAAGAGAGGGTGATCTCACTCATCAGCAACCATTAGTCCACCTAAGGAGGAGTGTACACTCCATGGCAACCCACTATACCCCCTTAGCCTCTCACACACATCCACCTCAGTAGTCCCCTACCACCTCTAGCCACCAACTCCAGCCAGATAACTTTCAAAGGCTGAACCTATCTCAGCCCTTGGTTCAAGTCAAGAGGAGAGTATAATCCTCTCCATCCATTCAACCTCATCACAGACCTTCCTTAGAGCATTCCGAGCAGTCCCAGAGCATTCCCTGAGCTCCCCATGAACCCCATCGCCGGTGAGATCAAGCTCCCTTTAAGCCCAAGAGCTCCATCTATCCAACCTCACCAAACTTCCACCAAAGCCAAACTAGCTTTCCCCTCACCTTCACCACACTATGGCGACCAAAAATGAATAGATCCCTGATTGATTCAATCACCAGAAGGCATCCCTAGACCAATTACAGTAGTGATAAAATTTACTCCACATCGACAGAGAGGCAGCTAAAGATCTTCTCAACTAGTCTTTGCCTCTTCACGAAGAAGCTACCTCTATCAATGAACCATGAATAGCTCGGTGAGGTAAGAAAATCAGATTTAGATTGTTGGTCTTTTTTTAAATGAATTATGTTTTCATGTGAATTTCACCATGGAATCTCCCTAGATTTCATCCCTAGTCATTTTGGAGTTGATTTTTCCATCAAATGAGCTCTAGTGAGCTCAGATCAAGTGGTAAAATGTGGATGATGTTTGTCTTCCACCGCTCGGATGAGATCCGCCTATTCTGCATGATTAGATAGTGATTAATCATCTAGAAATCATCCGCCGCCACTAAGTCGGCCGACATTTTAAATAGCCAATATCACTGCACTATGTGGAAAGCATTGTCACGTTAGCATCTACATGGCACCGACGATTTTAAATGAATAATTTGGCTTAAAAATTCAATTTAAGTGGCCAAAACTTCAAAAAATCATAACTAACTGTAGAAAAATCCAAAAAATACAAATAAATATATTTTGGAAAGCTTAGATAGAGGAGAATTTAATAAAAATAAAATCTCCAATTAATGTCTAATGAACAATGCTTAATTAAAGTTTAAAGCTTTGGCTAATTACCTTAATTAAGGCCAAATTGCTTTGTTAATTAATTTTAAATTTGGTATGTTGATTCTATGGGATGTCCTCTACTTCCTGTATTATTTTTGGAATTATTTGTCATATAATTTTGGAAATCTCAAATTTTTAATCCTAATTCCCCTTTTAAGTGATTTAATATTATTAAGATTAATAAACAGTAAAATTGAGTAATTATGGATACTTAATCAATGGAAACAATAAGGATAACATGAAAATTAATTAGGACTCTCTTCTAATTAATTTTAAATACATTCCCTTAATGAATTTAATTAATATATTTTACAATTAAGGATAAATTTAGGAAATTAATAATTAAATTCAAATGAAATCAACTTAAATAATTCAAGTGCCAACCCATTAACCCCTTTATGTGTTTAATAACATAAAGTCATTAAAGAAATTATGATTTCCTATTATGTGTATAAAATCATAAGAGTATTTAGCTTAAATATTTTTCTTCTTAATTGAATTAACCCTTAAGCATGAGCCTAATTGCATTAGATCTCCTTAGGTGCATTGTTGATTTCACTTTTCCAAAGCATATCATTGAAGGCTCATGATTAAGCATTTAATTAAATTAAAGAAGCTTAAGAAGGGTAATCAATTGGTGTATTTAATGAATTGAATCTAATCAATTCATAAAACATATTTAATTTATTTCCTTCAACATATTAAATAACCAATATGGGATGGAGTGAATCCTAAGTACCATTTCTCCTCTTTAAGTTTTAATAATTTGAACATTAAAATTAGACTTTAAAGAAGCTTTGATTAGGCTTAATGGATGTTCATTTAACTTGATTGTCCTTAGGGTGTGATTAAATCAAGTATGTTATGTGGTTATATTTAATTACTTTCTTTCAATTATCATAAATGTGTATGTCATGTGCTTCACATCTTCATGTTTTAAATTAAAAGAAAATAGTTGTATCGAAATTGCACTAGTTGAATAAATGCAATTATATGGTGTGGCTATTATCACTAGTAAATCTCAAACTATTTTAAAACTATATATTAATTATGAATCAAATTATTTGAAACTTAAATCAATGCCCATTATGAATAATTAATTATGTGAAGATGACATTTTCATTTATTTGTAATCAAAAGATGGCAATTGATTATTTTATTCTTATGTTCTATGTATATGTTTACATGCATTTAAATTAGCAAGTATATAGTCTGGACATCCCGGGAATACAAAGCTTTAAGTAGCCCCAAGGAGGTCTAAGATAATCTCACTTTATTGGTTTAGCCACAGCATGTACATGCTTAATTTCATTTATGTGTATGCATATTCTAGAATATAAAATAACACCCCTTTTATGCCATTAAATTTTGCATAAATAAAATGATTTTTATACATAACCTTTGCATGATTTTATTTATATGCTTGTGTATTTGAATTGGCAAGTATATAGTTGACATCCTGAACACGAGGTTTTAAATAGCCCCAAGGAAATCTTAAATAATCTCACTTCTCATTTAACAATGGCATGTTCTTACTTAAATTCCTAATATATACTTGCATATGCTTAGCTATGAGATGAAATCTGCCTTTTTTTTATTAAATTCATGCATCAACATTTATTAAGTATGCAAAAATATGGATGTATTGCATGTATATGTATAAACCAACTCAAATATTAGAGAAATTAAAATTGAAAGAGTGTGGATATTATTGATAATGATTGAGAGTGGTGGAGTATTAATCATATGATGGTGACTAGATTTTATTAGTCTTAAGATGACTTTCATGTTTGAATGAAATTCATTAAGGATAATTGTGGGCTCCAAAAATTCATTGCTAACCTCTCGATGAAGAGAGTGATTTAAAGTGTCGGTAAAATTTTTAGAAGGCATATGGAATCGTAGATAAGACACTACCTAGAGATTTTGCCCTCATTTAATATCTAGTTCTAGGTTTCCCCTAAGTGCAAGCACCTATAGTTAATTACTCCTCTCAATGCTAAGAGAGAACTTTTGATTAAGGCTAGTCATTAGATCATTAAGTGAGTAGCATATAGTAGCTGCATATGGAGTTTTGGAATTTAGAATGATGAAATTCATTATATTTAACTTAAAGTAGGTGCTTGGGAGAACTATGAAGTGCCCAATCTAGATCCCATGGTTTTGTCATCCCAGACTGTGGTGGCCTTTAGTCAACTTAGTCAGCGAAGGTAGTTGACCTATCCTAATCGAAGGATCCTTGTCAGCAGTCATGGGTTGTGTCATCCAAGAAAATCTTGTAGACCTAGGTGGTGTTTGTCCAAGGAAATAAGCTAAAGTCTACCTTAGCAAATAGAAGGCTTTGTGCCCTATCAAGTTCACCCTATAGTTCACAACACAAAAGGTAGAGCCATTCGGGAGCATACAGGCTATAGTCGTGACCATAATATAATAGTGTCATTTGGTGGCAACCACTCGATCAGAGGACTCTGGTCATAACTACATCATGTGGAGCCTATTGGCCAAGCCACATAGTCAGAGGACATGGGCCACATCTTTGCTGACTTGAGATTATTTTGAGAGTAAACATAGTCATGTACTTGATTTAATATTTGCTCCTTTGTGAGCTAGATTTTTCTTAATTTGTCACCAACGATAAATAATTGTTGAAGGCGAGTTGAATTTTTAGCTTTAAGTTTTTAATATTGAATTTTACTTAAACATTTATAGCTCAATGATATTTTAAATTTTGCATTTAGATTGATATTCAATCTAATTTAATTTGCTTTGAAATTGTAATCATATTTTGATGGAAGTATCTCCTCTGATTAAAGTTTTCATTTAACACTGCCATCATCGGGTGATTTATTATTTCACTATTTCAAGTCCTATCGACTTCATTAATTTAATAATAGAAGATCAGATCTGCTATCATATGATAGAATTAGCTTCTCAGATATTTTAGTAAGTTGAAGATATTATAATAACATCATTAACTTTTTAGGTTTTATTAACCCAGACCCTATCCTAAGACCCAACCGGAATCAACATACGTAGCATCCTCAAACACTAAGTTTAAGCATTCAGCATAGTGTGGAGGCCCATGCATACTTATTTAATTTAAAATTAATTTAAATTTATAGATTTGAATAATTTTGCTTATTTTGATTGAGTTTCATTGCAAATTTATAATTTTTTATAAAATTTTAATAGCATGGCAGACCTCCCATGTCGTCATGACAAGCCACAACGAGAGTCTTACCATGCTAAAAAAAAGGTATGTATATGTGGTGTAAACACCATAATCAAATGCGTCATCCCACCATGCCAAGAAAGGCATGCATGGGTCTCTAAAGCACCTACATGTAACGTAGATTTTTCTGTCACACTAAGAAAGGCGTGTGCATGTACTTATATTCTTGCAATGTCAAGTTAAAATATTAATCTTAGCTTTGTAGCTAAATTTTTATTAAGCTATTTATGCCTCCTGTTAGTGTAAAATTTTGGCAGTATCCTAGTGTTGTCCCCATATAGGGGCCTATTTCGGGTGTGCTAGGCCTACCTACCATACCAAGAAAGGCATGTATGGGTGATATAAACCACGGTCTGAATGCGCCATCCCACCATGCCAAGAAAGGCATGTATGAGGCTCTAAAGTACCTGTTGAAACAGATTTCTATCACTCCAAGAAAGGCATGTATGGGTACTTATACACCTAATGTTAGTTTAAATAACAATATTATATTACTGACTTTGCTTTATGTCAAGATGTGTAGATCCCCCTACCGGTGTAAAGTTTAAGATTTCATCCCAGCATCCCCGTATAGGGCCGGTATGTGGGCACCCACCATGCCAAGAAAGGCGTGTATAGGTTGTATAAATCACGGCTTGAATGTGCCTTCCCACCATGCCAAGAAAGGCATGTATGGGGCTCTAAGGTACCTAAAATAGATTTCCCCGCCATGCCAAGAAAAGCATGTACATATACTTATACACATGCAAGAAAGTATAGATTTCCCTGTCATGCTAAGAAAGGTGTATACGGATACTTATAGACCAACAAGCAAGTAGCGATTTCCCCGCCATGCCAAGAAAGGATTGTACAGGTACTTATAGTCAACACAACTTTGACGAGCAGGGTGTGAGGGTGCTCACGGTGCTCACAGCATCCACAGCATGCTGGTGCATAAGTGCGTGACTTGAACAATGCTCATCACGGTGTGAACAGTGATTTCTGCTTATAGTTGGTGGATTATTTTAGAAAATCTCCCGAGCACTGAGGGATGATATGGTTTTGGGAAGGAGGTTTGAGAGAGAGAGAGAGAGAGAGAGAGAGAGAGAGAGAGAGAGAGAGAGAGAGAGAGAGAGAGAGAGAGAGTGGGAAAGAGGGAGAGATGGACCACGGGAAAGAGATGGGCTTCGACTATGGGAGAATCAAAGGCCGAAATTAGGATTTGGGTAATAAGAGGGGTACTTATAGGATTTATTTTATTATTATTTATTTACCATAATTTGAATTTTCACACTGACATCATCACATAAATAATATATATATCAATTTTAGATTACTCTAATGTTTCAGACTCAACGGCAAAGTTTATTTCACGATCGGAGGTCGTTTGGTTCAAGTCGGCGTTGAATCAGGGTCAATTTTAGTTCAAATTTGTGCATCATCACTTTTGTTCACTCGATATTCGCACAGACTCGTATGAATTTAGCACAAATAGTCTCGTTCAATAAGTTTTGGCATTTCAACACTAACGACATGATCAATTTCACAAATGGAGGTCTTTTGGGCATCATCATGGCTTCCCAACCTCGATATGCAACAGTGCATCGATGACCCTTCTTATTTATCGATCAACCATCGAATTACACATGATGCATATTCTGATCAATTTCAATATTTTGAATGCGATGGTAGAGTCTGTTCATCGATTGGAGATCATTTTGACTGATTTCAATTCCATCGAGTATATTTTAGCTCTAATTTGTTGTTGTATCTGATTGCTCGATATTCATGCAAACTCATCTAATTGAGTGCAAATAGTCTCATTTGATAGGTTTTGAAATTTTGATGTTAATGGTATGATTAATTTGTGAATGAGAGTCATTTGGGCATCATCGAGGCTTCCCGACCTCGGTATGTATGTCAGCGCTTCGATGATCACCTTTCTTGATCAGTCGGCTGTTGAATTGAACAATATGTATATTTAGATCAATTATGATGCTTTGAACATGATGGCAAAGTCAGTTCATTGATCAGGTCATTTTGACTAATTTTGGTGCCATCGAGTGTATTTCAGCTCCCATTTGTGTGTTGTTGTATCCAATTGCTCGATATTCACGCATGCTTGTCTGAATTGAGTGCAAATAGTCTCATTTGATAGGTTTTGATTTTTTGATGCTAATGGATGGATTGATTTTGCAAACTGAGGTCATTGGGCATCGTCACTTCCCAACCTCAATATGCATGTCAGCACATTGACGACCCCTCTTGATCGTTGACCATCGAATTGTGCAATATGCATATTTTGATCAATTTCAATGTTCTAAACATGATGGCAGAGTTTGTTGGTCAATCAGATCATTTCCACTAATTTTGATTCCATCGAGTGCATTTCAACTCTGATTTGTGTGCTGAAGCTCATCAAATTCACCTTCTAAGCTCAACTTGACTTATGGCGCATGCATGGAGGTCAACACTAATCTAAACTTAAGCTAAAAAAATTCAAAAGTGGTTGATTAAGAGAATTAAAGCCATAATAATTCATCTTTAGAGAATAATTTAGGCTATGGATGAAAGAGTCAACCCTCTTTCTTCTCTTTATAATGATTAAATCTTAAGTAAATAGCGAATAAAAAATAAAAACACATAAGTTAAAATCCATTCAAACTACTAAAAGACTTAAATTGAAACCTTCCTTAATGAATAATTTAAACAATCCCAAGACTTTAATAGTGTTTATGTGTGTGTGTGTGTATGTGTGTGTGTGTGTTTTGGCATGCTTGAATGATTATTAAGGCATGTATTTTGGTAGAAAAGAAAGATTCCAATCCTTTGTTTAGCATATGTACACGTGTATTAAAGATTAAGTGAATACGTGTCATTATTAAACTAGAAGTGAGGTAATCTAACACCTCCTTGGGGCTACTTAAAGCATCGTTTTGAGATGTCCAGACTATATACTTATTAGCAAATGATTTACTCATGGAAAGTAAAGCCCTATCCAAATTCTAGCACGTACACATATGAATGAAATTAAGTAAGTACGTGTCATTGTTAAACCAAGGAAGTGAGGTAATCTAAGACCTCATGGGAGCTACTTAAAATCTCATATTCCCGGGATGTCCAGGCTATATACTTACTAACATTCAAACACATGTAAACATACACATGAATCAGGGAAATAGAAAATTCCTTTAACATGTTTAAATTATAAGTGAATATAAATCACCTAGAATATTCATGACCAACATCACTTTAAAATTTCATCTCATAACCAACATCACTTTAAATTTTCATCATTAGATTATAATTTTGAAAGTAATTTGAGATTTATTACTGATAATAGTCATGCCATATAATAGGTTTAGTTCAACACATGCAACTTATACATATATAACCATATTCACTTGATTCTTTTGTTTGAAAACATGAATACATGATACAAATGACATACAAATTTATAATGATTGAAAAGGAATGAATAAACATTGCCAAATGATACATTCAATCACATTAATTCCTAAGGACAATCAAGTCAAATAAATGTTCTTTGAGATTAACCAAAGTTGTTATGAAGTTTGATTTTGTGTTTGAATTATCAAAACCTAAAGAGAAGAAAGACATTGGATTTTTGCCCCATCCCATGTTGGTGAATTAATGTGTTTAATAAAGAGTAATTAAGTAAATTTTATAGATTAATTAAGTTCAAGTCACTAAGCAATTAATATAATTTCCATTTCCTAAGCTTCTTTAATTTTATTAGCCACTTAATCATGAGCCTCTAATGATATACCAATCAGGAATTAAAATTTTCAATGCATTTAGAGGGACCTAATGTTGATTAGGCTCATGCTTAAGAGTTAATTAGATTAAAGAACAAAACTATGTTAAGTACTCTTATGATTTTCCTATTCCCATGGGTTAACCATAATTCCCTTAGTGACATTTATGTTATTAAACACATAAAGGGAACCCCATAAATTGAATTTGAATTATCTCAACCATTTATCATTTTAATTTGGATTAATTTCACCATTAATTTACTTAATTAGCCTTTAATTAATAATTGCATTAATTAACCCTGCTATGAAAATGTACTTAGAAAATAACTAGGAAAGAGGCCTTAACTATTTTTCTCATCATTCCCATCGTTAATAGAAATTAATCAGCATTAACCATTTAATTTTTACAATTTAGTAATTTTAATAAACATAAAATTGATTAAAGAGGGTAATTAGAAATAGAATTTCTAACTCATTAAATTACATGGCCAATAAATTTCAAGAAAACTATGGGAGGCAAAGGACATCCCATAGAATTAACCTATCAAATTTGAGATCAATCGGTCAATTAATTAAGCCTTAATTAAAATAATTAGCCTAAACTTCAAACCCTAATTAAGCAAAATTCACTAATCAAATATTATGGATATTATTTTTCTAAAACTTTTCTCTATTTACCCTTTCCAAAATGGGTTTATATGTATTTTTCTATTTTTCTATAATTAGTTATGAATTTTCAAAGTTTTGGCTATTTAATGGCATTCATAACATTTAATTAACCTCATAAATCGTCGACACCAAGTGGAAGCTGATGCAGCAGTGCTTTCCATGGCGCCATGGGAAAGGTTATTTAAAATGTTTGACACAGTAGTTGAGTTAGCGATGGTGGACGTGGTTTCATTGCCGTCGTCTGACGGTTGCATCATGCCATTCGATCTTAGATTGGATGGCAGAGATTAACCTTATGGTTTTGAATGGATTAAATCAAATAATCTAGTAGATTAAATCACAACCATCCATTCTAATCATGCTAAACATATGGTCGATGATCCATCGCTCCTAAGCGCAACAAGATAGACACCATTCACCTTCCATCGCTTGATCTAAGCTCATCAAATCTTGTAGGATGATGGGATCAACTCTAAAACATACGGGTAGGAGAACTAAGAGGATCCTACAATGGAAAGTGCATAAAATCATGATTCACTTTACAAAAGACCAACATGGGGAAAATATATAGTTTTGTCAATTTTTTCTCACTGGAGCTAAAGATCAGTGGTTGAATGACTAAGGTAGCTTCATCTTGAGGAGATGAAGCCCTATTGAAGAAATCTCAAGTTGCCTCCCCGATGATTCCTCTATGGTTCAAGCATCGCACTAATCTCACCGGGTTGGTCTTGGAGTGCCTTTCGATGATCAAATTGATAAGGGATTGATTTGTTTCGGCTTGCTAGAGTGAGGAGAAGGTGTACAAAGAGTTAATTTGGATTTGGTGAGGTTTTTGTGAGGTTGGACGAATGGGGTTTTGTTTATTGGGTGGTTAGTCTCACCGGCGATGGAGTGTAGTAGGGATTCGGGAAAGGGTCTAGGACTACTCGGAATGCTGTGAGGAAGCTCTATGAAGTTTGAATGGGTGGGGATAAGTATACTCTCCTCCCTAAGTAAACCAAAGGATGAGATTCGCTAAACCATTGGCAAACATCCAGCCATGGTAGGTGGCCGAAGGTGGCAATGGACCACTAAGGTGGAGATGCTTGAGAGGCTGAGGCTGTGGCATGGGCTGGCATGGGGTGTACCTCCTCCTCCAAGTGAACAATGGTGTGCCATGGGTGAGCTCACCCTCTCATGGCCAAAGGCTAAACCCAATAGCCTTGGGTCATGTTAGGTTAGTGGTCCTAGTGTCCAAAATGGACTAAGGGTGGCTGCCAAGGCTTGGGGAGTGGGTGAACCCATCCAAATAGAGATTTTTCTCTATTTAGGTGGCTTGATTCAAGGGTTTTGACCCAAACCTAGTTCACCATGGTTTGGGTCTACTTGGGTTAGCCCATTATGACCCAAGGGTAAGTTATGCCAAGTTTGGTTGGGTTTGGACTTAGTTTGGAAGGGTTTGGCTCAATTTGATCCATATGGGTCAATTGGGGTTCAATTGGGCTAGGTTGACCAATTGGTCAAATTGGGTCAAACCAAGAGTTTGGGTATGTTCAAATGATCATTCAACATGTATTGGGGCAATAGGTTTGGTTCAATATGAAGTGGATTTGATTTTGGCTCATATGAGTTCATTTAGGTTAAATGGGTTAAGATGACCAATTTGGTCAAATTGACTAAGTTGGCTTGGTGGGGTTAGTTTGTGTTCAATTGATCATTAGGAATGATTGTATATGTTTGGTTTTATTGATTTGGTTTAAGAATGATTTGGTTCAAATTGACCCTTTAGGTCAAATTGGGCTAAGTAGGTCAATTGGGTTAGGTTAACCAAATTGGGTTCAATTGAAGGTTGGATCATGTTCAATAATCAATTTATGATTAGTTACAATCATTGGTTTTAATCAATTAGCGTTGGAATGAGAATTACCCTAATTTGACCCTTTAGTCAAATTGGTTCAACTTAGGTTAATAAGTCAAATTGGTTTGGTTTGATTCAATTGATTGCAATTGAGCTATCTAAGATGATCAACAATCATTATGGAAGGGATTGGATGGGTTGAATTGAAGTTTGAGTCAACTTGGTCATTTAGGCCACTTTGGGTCAAGTGGACTAATTGGATTGATTGAGTTGGATTGGATCAATTTGGGGGTTGAGAATAAATCAATGATGGATTTAGAGTTGATTGGTGGTCTTGATTGCAATTGATTTGGTTTTGATTGGATTTTAGCTCATCTGGACCATTTGGGTCAAATGGGCTAACTTGGGTTGATTGGATTCATTTGATTTGATTAGTTTGATTGCAAGTATTGGAACAGTTTGAAATGATCTATTGAATAGTTAGAGTGCTTTTATGAAAATCAATTTGGGTTTAGTTTATTTGAAAGGGCTTTGGGTTGGGTCTATAGGATCATGGTGGAATTAACTTCAATTGAGGGCTAAGTTAATTTAGCTTGGAACTTGGATATAAAATAAAAATTCAAATGAGGTTGGTTGTGTTGGCTTTAGGTTGATTTTGGATGAGTGGACAAGCTTGGGTTGGTTTAGGCCATAGGGTAGGTACAACCTATTTTTCCTACGGTATGCATTCTTAAGTTTCTAGGCTTGGGTTTAGTATTCCCTTAGATACTATAACTATTTTATCATTAAGGAAATCCAAGTTCCTAGCAGATTCCTAAGTCTAAGATAGGATGGATGAATCCTCACTCTAAAATTGAGGACAATAATATTTCATGACATGGCTGATACTATCCGAATGGTTGGCACGATGGTCAATGATTTTGTCACAGTTTGACATCATGTTTGTTCCCTCAAGAAAGTAAAGGAAAGCAGACTTCTTGGTGGTGCATTCTCTCCCTATAGATTCCCCTCTTGATGATCTTCCGATGAACATATCATAAATCTAAGGGATGCAAACACTTATCATTGGGGGATGTATTTTGATGGTGTGGCTTCCTCTCAATGAGGAGAAGAACCACAATTTACTCTTCCAGGTAAATCAAGGGTAGGGATAGTTCTCCTAACACCAGACTGTGATATGATAGATTATCATATCATCTGTCTAAACCATGCACCAACAATGAAGCTGAATATGAAACTTTGATCATCAATCCAGAGATAGCCATCTCGTTAGGTATCTAAAGCATCAATATATTTGGGGATTCACAGTAAGTGGTCAACCAAATTGCAAGTTCCTACATGGTTCTAAAGCACAAACTCCATCACTATCATAAGTACACCATGGAGTTACTAGCTCAGATCTCAGAAGTTATAATCTATAAGATCCCTCAAGAAGAAAATGCCATTATGGATGCCTTAGCCAAGCTTGCCAAAGATTTGGCATGTCCAAAAGATAAATCCATATCAATAAAGGTTCATAATAGACATATCTCACCTCTTATTGATGTTGAACTTATCAACAAATACACTCTTGAAGGAGAGGTTGCCATTGCTAAAAAGGATGAAGAGTTGGATTGGAGGCAACCCTTCATTGATTACCTAAACAAACACAAACTATCTCAAGAGAAATTTCAACCCCAACAAGTCAAACAAAGAGTACTCTCTTATGCTTTTGTTGATGGTGCTTATACCAATACTCCTTTGATTATATGTGGTTACAATTTTTAGGAAATTGTGAAGCCCATAAAATCAGTGCATTTGGGTTATCGAGCTCCTGTCCCAAGATGAAGGCCAAAATTAAGAGGCTTGGGTATTACTGGATGACGATGATCACATATTGCATAGACATAGCCAAGAGTTGCCATTAGTGTTAAGTTCATGGAGTATTTCTATATCAATCACCCAACATTCTACACCTGACTATACCTTCATGGTCATTTGAGTATTGGGGTACTGACATAGTGGATCAAATTGATCCTCCCTTATCCAAGGTTCACCAGTTCATCCTAATAGCTACAAACTATTTCTCCAAGTGTGCGAAGGCAATTCCACTCATGGAAGTCAAAGCTCAGTAGTGCTTTAAATTTTTAGGAACCATATCGTATATAGGTTTGGAACACCTCATTGAATCATACCCAATAATGGTATTGCCTTCAAAAGTATCGAGATCAACAACTTTGCCCAAAAACATAACATAGATTGGAGGTATTATACCTTCTATTATTCGTGAACAAATGATTTAATGAAAGCCTTCAATAAAACCCTCATCCAAATACTCAATAAGATGCTAAACGATAATAAGTGGCAGTGGCATGAGCTGTTAGTTGAGGCTTTGTGGGCTTGCCACACCACCTATAGAACTCCAACACAATCTACCTCATTCTCCTTAGTGTATAGGTTCAACATCGTTCTTCTCTTAGAGGTCCAACTCCTATCATTAAGGATAACTGTGGGTGGTAAACTTATAACCAAGAAAAACACTAAGCTGTGGTTGGAAGAGCTCAAAGTTCTAGAGGTGAGTGGCCTGCGGGCAGGCCAAAACCTCAAATTATATAAATTCATAATGGTTCAAGCTCATAGCAAGCTGGTCCTTTTAGATATTTTCAGGTTGGAGAACTCATTTTGGTTCTAAAGAGACCAATTGTAGCCTGTCGCAAGATGGGAAGTAAGTTTGAACCTACTTGGGAAAGCCCTTTCACCATAGAAAAGGCTAACCAAGGTGGCTCCTACCAGCTAATCAACAATGAAGGTAAACGTCCGATGCTTCCAATCAATAGATTTTATCTAAGGAAATATTACTCATAAATATTGTTCCAAATAATCTCTTCATCAATAAAAATTCCATTCGGTCAAATTATTCTATAAAATTTGAATGTCTTCGATTGAAAAATTCTCGATGTATTTAGGATAGGTATAAGAGAACTCAAGTGGCATCCTTTTCTAATAAGCACAACATAAACACAAAATTTATGTGTATTCATATACAAGAATATAAAATAACACCCCTTTGTTTATGCCATTAAATTTTGCATAAATAAAAGGATTTTTATACATAACCTTTGCATGATTTTTTTTCTATGCTTGTGTGTATTTGAATTAGCAAGTATATAGTCAAGACATCCCGGGAACACGAGGCTTTAAGTAGCCCTAATGAAATCTTAGATAATCTCACTTCTTTAATTTAACAATGGCATGTACTTGCTTAAATTCCTAATATATACTTTCATATGCTTAGCTATGAGATGAAATATGTCTTTTTTTATTAAATTCATGCATCAACATTTATTCAGTATGCAAAAATATGGGTGTTTTGCATGTATATGTATAAACTAAATCAAATATTAGAGAAATTAAAATTGAAAGAGTGTGGATATTATTGATAATGAATGGTGGATTATTACTCATATGAGGGTGACTAGATTTCATTAGTCTTAAGATGCCTTTCATGTTTGAATGAAATTCATTAAGGCTAATCTAAACTTAGGCTAAACAAAATTCAAAAGTGGTTGATTAAGAGAATTAAAGCCATAATAATCCATCTTTAGAGAATAATTTAGGATAGGGATGAAATAGTCAAGCCTCATTCTTCTCTTTATAATGATTAAATATTAAGTAAATAGTGAATAAAAAATAAAAACACATAAGTTAAAATCCAATCGAACTACTAAAAGACTTAAATGGAAACCTTCCTTAATGAATAATTTAAACAATCCAAGACTTTAGATAATCATAATTTTAAAGCTTAATCAAGATGTTCCACACTAAGCCATTAAAATATTAAGTCAGTGACCTTCGTATTACATTAGGTTGGTGTTTGTTGTGGTGATATATTTTATTTTATAGTGTAATATTTTAGGCTAGATAGTAGGTTTGTTGTGCAAACACTAGATGTTAGATCCTCATTAGCCTAATGATATTTTATGTAGGGGATTATGCTTGAGGGGTCGCAATAATAATAAATGAATATAAATATTCTTGTTTGCAAGTGTTGCTTATGCCCCTAAGCATAATCCAAATAGGAAAAGTGGGCTTTGTTACCTAAGTACAGGGTTTTAAGTCCAAATATGTGAAATATAATTGCTTGGCTTGTATGTTGTTTGGCAAACATCCATTTTGCAAGTATAGCTAGATTTCATTTTTCATAAAAATGTAATTTTTATATTAAGGATTAGGATTAGTGTTAAAAAGTTTAAGATGAGCAGTGGTTAGAAGGAAAATACCTAGCAGGCCCTATGAAGCCTAGAGCAAACTAATCTGAAGAAGGAAAAATGAACAAAGATTGAAGAACCCCATAGCATTTATTTTATTTATTTCATTTGTTAAAATTTAATTGTAATCCAGGTTGTATAAGGGTAGAGCTCAGCTACCCAATTTCTTCTCTTTTCTAGGGTGGGCAGTACTCAGTCGCAATGGCCTTTATTATTTTATGAAATTTAAATATTTGATTATTGTGTTTAGTTTGTATAATCAAAATGACATACTTTTCTTAGGTTTCTAAAAGTTTGATGATTTGATATGTAGCCTCGATGTGGTAGGCTCTTTAAAATAAAATTAAATGTTTTACTCTCTCTAAATAACTCATAACTAAATTCTAATGTAACTCACAACCTCACTTTAAAGCCTAGACTTTTAATCAATATAATAAACGATTTAGCAATCCCTTAACTGGATGATTGCAACATTCATGTCGTATTATTTTTTTCTTGAATAGAGAAGTTCTCCATTCTTACGCAATATGGGACATCCTTAACCTTTGATAGTGGTCCCTTATAGTAGAGAACACCTCTTCTTGCTGATTTAGCCCATAACTTAATTTCATCATGCATGTAGCATAACTGTCCTAAGCTTTAGTCCAAAATAAATGTGTCAAAGAGATTTAAAAATTTATAAATTTTTAACATTAGTCAAAGTCATGTTTGCATACTAAAAATTATCTAGTCTCTTAGAGAGTGAGTTTAAGATCCTAGTTTCCTTTCTAATTAAATAATAGTCTAGCTATGTTACATCTATATGAGACTGGCCTACTGGTTTTAAACCCTAGGAGGTGTTAGCTGACAGTCACTTCAGGCGATTGTAAGTCTAGAAGAGTCGGGAAGTGTTCACTCTCTCTTACGGAGGCTAACCATTCTATCCCTTATTTCCAGAGTAGAATTAGGCTAAGCTCTTAGCTTGTGCTAGAGCACTCTAGGTTTAGGTTTTGAGGCAACTTGTTCCTCTCTTACTATGAGTATAACTCCTCACCGTTTATGCTTTCTCATAATCTTGTGTTGTTGGAACATAAGTACTAGCATTCTAAAAAAAATTTAACTTAAATAAAGATAAATTCTCTCTTTCAAAAAATATAAAGTTTCATTATAGGATAGATTGGAGCATTCAAAAGGCTCCCTAGTATCTTGGGTGCTCCCTACTTATCCTCCTATGGAATCTATAAATAAGTCTTCCCATTTGAACTCTTTCCACGATTTCCAAAAATAACCAATCTTTTGATAGTCTAGCTTTAAAATCTTTGGAGAACACTTATTCACTACTTTAATCAAGAGTATTCTTAGGAAAGTCTCATTTCCTAGGATGTAAGTAACTATGGAAGCTTGCTTCCATAAGAAACTAAAGAATTTGGCATAAAATAAACCCTATCTTACTTATTCATATAAGGGGAAAGATCTCTGGTCTATACGTAGACCCATTTGCCTTAAATATTTAATATGATATTTTAAAGTGTGAACTACATTGATTTTTCAAAGGAAGTGAAGAATATTTATAAATTTAGAAATAGAAATTGATTTTTTAATCATGTGGTAAGTCGATAATGTAAGCATTATCATTTATCACTTTAGAAATAGAAAATGGACATCTTCTTTGATTTCAGTTTGAAAGGTCCTCCTTAACAGTCATTCTTTTCTAATTTTATTAAAAATTTTCCCTATTTAAATAATCTTTGCTTACGCTTGGAGTCAACAAATTGCTTATATCGTTAGTTTGACTGCAGGAGTTGTGTTATGATGTCTTCAATCATGTCAAGAAATATGTAATGACTTGAGAGGTCGTGTTTTTCAATTTAGGTAATATTGCCTCATCTATAGTATGCTCAGGCTCCTTGGTATAAATGATGCTAAAGGGAGTTCAACCAATGGAACGGTTGACTATGGAGTTATAAACAAATTCCACTTGCAAAGTACATCTCAAGATTGTTGTTTGTCCACGATCACACACTGTAGCATATTACTGAGAGTGAGGTTTACCAGTTTGGTTTGTCCATCAATTTGGGGGTGATAAGCAGAGCTTAGTTTGATGTCAATTTTTAAACATTTCCATAGTTCGCACCAAAATACTATTGAATTTGGTTTTCCAATCCAAGGAATGTTGCAAGGATGTCCATGAAGTTTGACATTTTTGTGAAAGAACAATTTAGGAATATTATTGGCATCAAACGTCTTACGACAAGGAATGAAATGATAGGCGATTGACCACCACCATAATAGAATCAGCTCCCCGTTTAGTGCGGGTAACCCCTACACAAAATAAATACTTAGATCCTCCCATGCTGAATATGGAATAGGCAATAGCACGTATAACCCAATATTTTGGGAATTTCCTTTAAAAGTTTGGCAAATTGAATAGTGTTTAATAAATTGATCAATGTCTTTTCACATTCATGGCTAGTAGAATCATTGTTGTTACTATTGGATGATCTTATCTCTACCCAAATGAGCTGAAAGTCCACCTATATGTAATTTACGAATCAGTTGTTGCCTAACAGAGGATTCTAGGATGAATAACTAGTTCCCCTAAAATAAGAAACCTTTATAAAAGAAAAACTCTCTTATCGGGCTCTTATTTTGGCAACAACTCCAAGCTTCTGTGAAATTAGTATCTTCAGAGTATATATCCTTAAGAGCTTGGAATCCAGTCACTTCAATTTATAGGTGAGTGACCAAATGATGCCTTTGGCTCAAAGCATCTACAACTCTATTGCACTTTCCCCGCTTTGTGCTTACTATGAACCAATTGAAACTAACCCCAACCTAGCCAAATTTGATCACATGTCATCCATGGCCACCATAATAATTGACATCACATTGATCATATTAATTGACTATTAATTCAAAATGCAAATTACCACTGATTATTGAATGATGCTAATTTGATCAATCTAACATAATTGATCAATTTAGCCCAAATTGATCTAAAGGATCAAATTGAACCAAAACTCATTTTAATCTATATTAAATCAAATAATAATATATGATAAATCTCAAATGAAAAATCAAACATGACTCAACCTTCAATTGCACCCAATTTGACCATTTTAACTAAATTGGTCAACTTGAACTATTTGGCCTATATGAATCATATATGTCAAGTTTAAATGCACTCCAAATTAAATCAAACTAATTTAATTAATGTGCTCCAAATCATCAATTGAACATGACCTAATAGCTCCTTGGGTTGAAGTCAACCTAACACAATTAAACTAAAATTGATTTAAATAGGTCATCATGAGCCAACCTAACCAAACTTGGCATGACTTATCCTCACATGCCCCTTGACCTACCCAAGTAAACCCTGCCCTTAGAGAACTCAATTCAACACAATCCAAGAAAACCAATCCACTCATAAAAGATAAAAATCCAAAAAAACATAGTTCAACCTCCTTTAGCTAAGACAACACCTTTAGCATGCCTTTCAGCACTCTCCAACTGACCCAAAGCTGACTTGCTCAACCATTGGCCATCCCCTTCATTCCTTTAGCCATTAGGGGAGGTCCAGCACATCAATCCCATACTTAATGATTATTGTGGATTAAATGCACTAGAATGGTAGTTCATATTGGGAGGAGCGTATACACCTCCTCACCCTTTCAAACTTCACACACATCTTCATTCCAACCCTAAAGAGAGTCCCTTTGATGCTTTGAGCTCCTAGTGCATCCCATCACCAGTGAGACAAAACCTCTCTTCAGCCCGAATGACCCAAACACTCAATCTCACCAAACTCATCCCTATAGCTTCTTCACATCTTCCTCACACTCAAGAAAGTCAAAATAAATTGACATACACTTGATTCAAGCATGGCAAAGTTATTCTAGACCAACTCTAGCAAGCTTACGGTGGAATACTGTATCTAAAGCAAATGGCGAAGAGGAAAATGTGGGCATCAATAAAAACACTTCATCTTTACTATACGAAGCTACTCACATGACACATCATTGATCTTTAGCTCTAGGAGGGTAATTCTTCCACAACCCGTAGATCAACCTATAGGTGTTGGTCCGTTGTGAAGTGTTTGTGTGATTTGGTTCATTCAAGCTACATGAATCATTAAAATTTCATCACTTGATCATTTTGAAATCATTTCTCCTTTGAAATAAGCATTCATTGGCTCAGATCAAGCAATTAGAGGTGGACGGTCTCCGTCTCTCGCTAAAGGTTGAAGACAAATCAAAAGTTATCCATCTCACGTGATGAGAATGGACGACATGATAAATCATGCTTAGAATTTTTGATTTAATCTTTTAAAACTATGGTTTAATCTAGACCATTCAATTTTGATCAAATGGCCCATAATGAAACTGTGTTCACCATCACTGAGTTAGCAGCCACCGGCGATTGTTTAAATAACCAATCTCATAGCGTCACACGTAAAGCACCGACTTAGTGTTAATTGTGTAATCTGACTTAAATTGGTTTTAAAATGTAATTAATGAGGTAGAAATTTGATAAATCATAACTAATTGTAAAAAAAATATAAATAATATAAATAAATTCCCTTCAAAAACCTTAAATATAAGAAAATATAGGAAAAATAAAAGCCTTATTTTTATTAAGTGTATAAAGACTAATTATGATTTGAATAATTTCATTAAATTTAAAATTAAAACATAATTACTTAGCCAAATGACTTTAAATTTTAAGTTAACATTCTCTGGGATAACCTCTATCTCGCATAATTATTTCAAGTCAATGGGGTGAATATATTAAAAGATTCAAATTTTCAAACTATAATTAGCCATTTTGGCTATGTAATACATTTTTTAATTAAAAAGCATTATAAAAATCATTATGGATGGCTAAATGTGTATTATGAGCTTAATGATGACCAAATAAATTTATTAGGACTTTAGATCTTATTTATTTCTCAAAATCACTATTAAGAGCCTTTTATTAATTAAATAATTCATTTGTTAACCTAGGGATTAAGAAATTCATAACTTATAATACAAATCTCTAAAATTTACAAATGAACCCTCTTTGTGCTCAGCTAATAAAGAGTTAATCAATGCAATTAAAATCTTGAAATGATTTTTGGTGTTTTAAGAGTAATTTCTTAATTTAAATTTTTCTTAAATTAATTAATTAATTACATTAATATTAGTATAAATGACTTTAAACTTTCACCATTCATTGCTCTAGTTATTTTGCATGTTCATTTTTTTTTATATAATTTTTAGGCTTATGCACTATGATTTCTTAATTTTTAAGGGCTATTGAGCATTAATTAGATCAAATAATTATTAAATTCAATTAATTCATAAAAATCACCATTCCTCTTTTAAATTTCATTAATAATCAAAGCTTATGTATAGGATAATTTTATTATTTGGTCTTTCCTCAATAAGTCTAATCAATTGTAATTTGAATGTATTAACTAAAGAATTTTAATTAAGCTTAAGTAATGTCATTTTCATATGAATAGCCTTAATATTTAATAGCTTAAGTAGGTTGCTTTAGGATGTCCATTTAACAATCTTCTTTCACTTATATAGATGTGTGATTAGTTCATAGTTCATTCACATTCATATTTAAAACTAAAATCCTTAAATGCATGATATATGAATAGTGTGGCTATTATCACTAATAAATCTCAGAAAAATATTTTCCTCATATTAATTAAAAAATATGAACACATTTATGAACCTATGTTGATAAAGATGAGTAAATTTCATATATATAATTTATGTGTATAATATACACTCCTTGAAGGTATATAGTCTGAACACCTAGGAGATCAGTGCTATTGATCTAAAGAAGGTTTTAAATATCTCATCTCCATGATTTAACAAAGACACATACATGAAAAGTTGTGTACAAAATACATGTGGAGTTTAAATCATTTTAAACCCATTATTATAAGAATTTCAAAGACTCATTCCATACATGCTCATACTTATGTTAAAATATAAAAATTCTAAATTACATATACACACATGAATGAAAGTCCAATATTTTCTTAATGAGAAATATATATTTTCAAATTATTAAAAGTGATGAGAAAGTTGAAGAATATCACTTAGTAAATCATAACTTATTCCTGTTAATCTTAAAGTGTCTTTCATGTGATTATAATTATATTTAAGCTTATTCCAGACTTAAAAATTAATGAAGACCCTAATGCTCCATCAAGAAGGCTTAAATGCTATAAAATGTATCTTTAGATCCAACCTTAAGGTAGAGTGTTAAAAAGGAATAGGTTTCACCTTATGTGAAACTTATAAATTTTCACACTTTTTAGAACATTAAGTCTCACAAAAAAAAAATTGAAATTTAAAATTTACTTATTAAATCACTAATCACTTGAACCAAAATCACCCAACTATAACTTATTTCAAACTTATGTTTCATTTTTTCATACCATCTAACCTCTGCACATACATTAGGTTGATAGGCCACTGATCTTATGCATAGGTTAGGTTGGTGTTTGTGATATATTGATTTTTTTTTTTACTTTTTTTTGATGATTTATTTTAGACTGGATGTTAGGATTGTTTATGGATAGTCTAAATTGTAGGGCTATATTTATTAAACTAATGTTTTTTTTTTCAAGGGATGTGCTTAATAAAAGGGGTCACTAAAAATATTTGATTAAATGTTTCTACTTAAATATGATATTTATCCCTATTAGAATAGCCATTACGCAAAGTAGGCTTGGCACCCATTGGAGCTAAGTCCAATTGTATGATATACAATTGTTTAGCGTGTCTGTGCGTTATGGCATACATTTATTCTACAAGTTTAGTTAGAACTTTATTTTTGAAATATTCAAATATAAATTTTAATGGAATAAGATTAGAAGCAATTGGGTTTAAAATGAGCAAAGGCCAGAGGGAATAAACTTGGAAGGACATGTGATACCTTGAAGATCCATAACTTTGAAGATCAAGAGAATATGAAACCCATTACCTATTTCATTTGATATATAACATTTATTATAATATTATATAAGGGTTGATCTCAACCTAATTTCTTTTCTTTTAGTGTATATAGAACTCGGCCAAACTAGCCTCTTCATTAGATCACTCCCCTGAAGGTGTGGGATCGATCCTAAGCCTCCCAAGCTCAGGCAAGCTCAATTTGGGTGGAGGAAGGCAGACAGTGTCTGTCTTCCATCACTCGAGGGATGATAAATCATCCGCCGTCTATTCTACGTGATTGGAACGGACAATCATGATCTCTAATTAGATTTAATCCTATTTTATCCTGAGGGAACCGCAAGATTAATCTCTATCGGATGGTGGGAACGATAGATCCGCTTCACACATTAACCTAATCAACGAGGATTTTAAGTCATGCCATACATGTGTTAACCATGGCATTAATGATTAGTCTTTAAGGCTTATCTTTTTTAATCAATGAAACTTGGAAAAATCATAACTAATTATAAAAATTCAAAAAATACAAATAAAAACTCATTTTAAAGGTAAAATAGATGAGATTTAATTAAAAATAATACCATTTGATTTTGAATAGTAATTAAGGCTTAATTAAAGTTTGAATGTGTACTTAATTAACTTAATTAAACCTTAATTACTTGAGTAATTAATTTCAAACTTGGAAAATTGATTTAATGGGATGACCACTACCTCCCATGATTTTCTTGGAATTTATTACCTAGGTAATTAGGGAAATTGATATTTCAAATCTTATTACCCCTTTTAATTAATTTAATGATTAATTAACATTCAAATTTATCAAAATTAATTAATTAAAACTTATTGATCACTATTTAATAGTGAATGGATGAGGAAGTGCAATTAGGGCCTCTTTCCTAATCTTTTTCCTAAGTCCATTTCATTTTAAGACAATTAATTAACATGGGGATTAATTAAGTGCTTAATTAATCAATTAAGTGGTTAAATTAAATCAAATTGAAATGCAAATCAGATCAAATAACTAGCAATGAAATTAAGGGTTCTTCTTTATGTGTTTAATAATATAAAAACCCTTTAAGAAAATTATGATTAACCCATAAGTGTGGGAAAATCATAAGAGAATTAATTAGGTTCTTTAACTTGCATTAGGTTCTTTAGGAGCATTGCAATTTTATTTCTTCACATGTTCATATCATTTAAGACTCATGGTTAAATGATTAATTAAACTAAAGACGCATAGGGAAGGGTAATTAAATGGTTTTCTCAATGATCTAACTTAATTTCATATGTCTATCTTAAATCCCTTAAAATGAATTAAATGACCAATATGTGAATGGTAAAACAACAAATAATTTATTTTCTCTTTAAATCAACTCAAACCCAAATTCAAATTAATAATCAACTTTGGTTTTCTTTAAATAATTTTATTTGGTGTGATTGTCCTTAAGAGTTAATTTAGTTGAATGAATCACATGTTATGTTTAGTTATTCCTTTTCCAACCACCGTAAATATTGTACGTCATGTGGTTTCATGCATTCATTGTTTCAAATTTAAATGAATCAAATAAAATTTATTTATGTAAACTTGCATGTGTTGGATTAACTTAATTATATGTGTAGCTATTATCACTAATAAATTCAAATCTATATTCCAAAGTTTACAAATTGATAATAACATGTGGAATGATGATAGTTATATGTAGGAGTGTATATAGCCTAAGTATGTGAAGTGAAGCTCTCTTTCTTGAATTCATTACATAGGTTTGAATGTTAATAAGTATATAGTCTGGACATCTCAGAATATGAGACTTTAAGTAGCCCCAAGGAGGTCTTTTGATTACCTCACTTTCCTGATTTAACAAAGGCACGTACTTATTTGATTTCATTCCTATGTATTTTGATATTAGAATTTGGATAGAGCTTTAATTCATATGCATAAATAATTTAATTAATAAAAATACAATTTTTACATGATTTTCATTCCTCTAATTATGTATACATTTATATGTATTTAAGATAACAAGCATATAGTTTGGACATCCCAGGAATACGAGGCTTTAAGTAGCCCCAAGGAGGTCATTTGATTACCTCACTTCTCTGGTTTAATAATGACATGTACTTGCTTATATCTTTATACATGTGTATGTATTTGTATGGTTTTGAATCATAGGAGGTGTTAGTGCCACTGTAGTTGTAAGTCTAAAAGAGTCGTATGGTTTACTCTCTCTTATGGAAGTAAACCAATATGTCCCCTTTCACTTAAATTTAGGTCATGTTTTAACTTGTGTTAAAGCTCCCTAGATTTAGGATCTGAGGTTGCTAGTTTTCTTTGAGCTATGAGCATAAATCCTCACCTCTTAGGCATTTCCACAATCTTGTGTTGATAAATTATAAGCCCTAGCAATCTAATAAAAGTTTTCAACTCAAACAATTAAATCCTCTCACTTTAAAACACATAAAGCCTCACCATAGGATAGCTTGAAGTGTTCACTAGACTTCCAAGTGTCATGAACACTTCCTACTTGTTTTCTTTTGGATTCTAAAATAAGTCTTTCAAATTGAGCTATTATCAACTGATTTTCTAAAATAACTAATTCTTTGATAGTCTAACCTTGAAATCTTTCGAGATAATAATTGTTTACTTTAATCAAAAGTTTTCTTATGAAATCTCATTTCCTATGATGTAATTGACTATGGAGGCTTGCCTCCATACAGAACTTATGAACCCAACTTAAAATAAACCTTGCTTTACTTTTCCATGTAAAGTAGGGGAAAAATCTATGGTATATACGAAGACCCATCATGCCTTAGGAGTCCTTATTAGGAGATTAGGTCCATTGTAGAGTGATATCTCTATCTTTTGAGATAGTACATCATACTTTAATGTCATACCCATTCATTTCAATATGTACCCTTACGATCTACATGTGTCCACCCACATCCAAAAATAAACACCTATTCATAAAAGAATAAAGGCGTATGAAAATTATCATACACCAAAAAAGAAAAGATGGGTGAAGCTCTACCCTTATGCAACCTAGAATATAAAAGTATAATTAAAATTAAAATGAAATTAAATCATGAGACATTGCATTAGGTTCTTTAAGAGTATTGTAATTTTATTTTCTCACATGTTCATACCATTTATGGCTCATGATTAAATGATTAACTAAACTAAAGAAGCATAGGGAAGGATAATTAAATGATTTGCTTAATGATCTAACTTAATTAATTCATAAAATCTACCACAAGGATCCTACGGTTAGATTCACATGACACATTTTTTTAGAAAAGGCCCAAAAAATTAAAAATCTAGTTTGATGAAATAGTACCTTGAGCTCAAGACCTACAAATCGACCGAGGTAGCTTTGCTGGATGAGGTGAAGCCTTGAGAAGATGGTGCCTTGATTCTTGTTAGTGGTTTTGTGGATCAAATGTCACCGAATCCTCGAGTTATACTAGGTACTGCTCAATCGCTTGGGGAGAGTTCATTCTCTGAGTTCGTGAATGAGTTAGATGAGGGATTTGATTTAAAGTTAAGTCAAAGAAAATAACATATAAAGCAAAGTCTAATCCTATACCTTTTCTTCTTCAACAATTAAGAGAAAGCCCCAATCCTTCTTCCTTTCAAGCAATCAATCATCATGTCTTATAGAAAGCTCATCTTTTCCATTGCTTCGGGTGTGGATTTTCCCATGGATTAGGCTATACTTACCTCTACCCCAGTCATCAAGTTTGGTCTTGGATTTGAATACTTTAAGATTACTTGAGGTCCTCATGTGAGTGGAGGGAGGTGGCACAAGAAACCACTTCTATATTTGTAGGAATTGAGTTCCCATTGAAGAGGGAAGTTTTAGGGTTCATGAGCACTTGTGCTCCCACAACTAAGCCCACATGCCTCAATCGCAACCCCAATCTTTAAGGGAAAGTCTATCCTAACATCTAAGGTTATTTCCCCACCTTCAAGGTCGATACTAGCTCTCGTGACATGCCTTTAACTAAAACTCAGCATTGTATTAAGAACAGAAAGATCAAGAGGCATTATGAGTGCATAGCCAAAGAGGTCGAGAACCTCCCATGCAGCTAAAGAGGGATTCATTCATGAGACTTCTCCCTTGGTAGTAGGTTCCACTCCCTTTTAGTTGTAGAGGGAGAGGAAGATGTGAGAAAGATAGTTGCATCTCCCACATGCCACCGAGTATGAGACATCATATAGGGAGAGAAGAAGATCCTATGTTGTCCTTAGGTCTGTGCACAGGTGAGTCAAGAGAGAACATGGACGATTTGAGTTCACCACCTGCATGATTTAAGATGAGTCTTCTCTAGGAGCTTTAAGGATCAAATCCAAAGAGAGAGGGTCACAGAGGCCAAGATTGCTGCCCAAGTGGGCAAAAGAGATAGAAGGAGGTTCGCCAGGCAATCGGCAGCCTTAGCATTGATTTACTACCCTGATCGGTGAGCTAATAGAGCTGATTGTTTAGACCAGATAGTCTTTATTAGTTCTAACCGCAAGAGGAGACCTTCAGTGGAGAGTAAGCTGGTTTCATCATCACCACTCTGCTCCACTTGCTGGCCACCATCGCTAGTTCATGTCTCACCATTTTAGATTCCCACCAAGTACCATAAGAAGTATATATGAAAAGAAGTCATCCCCTTTGGTGATATGACTATGTCCCAAGGACCACACTCCATCCACCTTGCTAGTTGATGTAAGGTCAAGCTCTCGCTTGACCTTCTACCTCAATAGTGGAGAGGAAGGAGTGGCCCAAGAGTGTCATAGTTTGCCATCTCGGAGAGAATGAGGAAGAAGGGAGTCCCAAGTTAGATCCTATGATTGTTGAACTAGTCATAGCTAGTACCCTCCCGTCCAAGACATACAGTGCATCACCTCTTTGGAGCATAGTCCAGTGAGTCATCACCCAACATATGTTCTAGTAGTCCCGGGGAGAGTAGATGACCGATCTTTGGAGGAGATATTGGAGGATTATCTTGTCACAGTGAGGAAAATAGTTGGAGGTGACCACTCAGATCAAGAGGAGGACATGATAGACTTCAATGATGATGAGGATGACCTCCTAGATGATGTAGCAAAGATTCACATGGTTGATGCCCAGGGGTCCTTGCATAAAGAGCAGCCTAGCCAAGAGGCTCGGGGCATTATAGTTGAGAAAGGTGAGGCATCGACTCAACTCAATGCCTTCTCCAATAAATTAAACTCAAGGATGATTAGATCGATAGAATGGAGAGGTGAGTAGAGATGGTAGTGTTGAATTACAAAATCAAATGCCTATCCCCAAACCAACTCCTATAGAGGCCAATAGACCTGAATTGGTACACATCTTAAATGGTCCTATGAGCACCACTCTGATGGATGAGGATACCAGTAGCCTACATAGAAAGACTGATAGCACCTCCATTCATGAGAAGGATATCAAGTGCATAGTAAAGCAGTAAGGGAAGGAAGCATTGGCATGCCTAAGGGAGCTCGGTTCCAAAGGTATACCTTACCCAGAGGAATTCGATGTAGTTCAATAACCCAAGGGTTTTGTGCCACCATCCCTCAAGGTATTTGATGACAATGGGAACTGTAGGCAGCACATAGCACATTTCAGGGTCAGTTGTTGCAACGCCGGTGGTAGTGATACCCTACTCTTCAGGTAGTTTGTCAATAGCCTTTTTGGAGTTGCTTTTGATTGGCAAACTACCCAATGGTTTAGTGCAGTCTTTTGTGAAGTTACAATAGCTTTTTTTTATGAGATTTTGTAGAGCTCAATAGAGAGTAATGTAGGGGACCTTATTGTAGAAAACAAAATCAATGAGTCCCTTATTGATTATATTCTGATGAAAACCAGTATGAAATGAAACCATAAAGAACAACATGCCATTGAAATTCTTCTTAAGAATATTCATGACCCAATTGCTTTCATGCTTAAGGGTTTCACTATTAAGATATTTGAGAAGCTAATTAGCAAGGCAGCCAATCTAGAAAAGGAAGCCAAGTAGTTACCCTTCTCAAACCAATTATTCAAGTCCAAGCCTCATAAGGTATTTGAGAAGAAACCAAGAGCTATACAAGCATTAGATAAGGGGAAGTAGTTAGTGAGAGCTTAGTTTGAGAGTTCTAGAGTTCAACAGCCTCCACTTCTACCACCTTGGCTACCATAAAGGCCACCTCAGCAGCTTACATAATAGCAACACCAATATCTACCACTATGCTACTATCCACCTACTCTTCTTGACAAGTTCAACAAGCCATATTCATTCAAGAGGAAGGTATTCAAAAAATCTTCAAATTTTTTTTAAAAGCCTGACTTTCAGCTACCCGAGCCTAGAAAGTTAGAGGAAGTGGGTAGGAGTGATGATCTTAATAACTACCCCTACCACCACATGCTAGACCATGTATTAGAGGATTGCTTTACATCTGGATAAAATACAAGTCGAGCTAGTGTGATTCCCAAAGAATACCTGGGAACAACCTTCCGGTTCCATTAAAGTAATCTTGAAAGCCCCACCCTCTTAAGATAAAAAAAAAGGTTGGGATATCTCTTTATCTCGCACCTCTAAAAAAGATCATCTCTCAAAATAAAGAAAATTTATCTATAGGTGCTTGATTCCTCATACCTCCAACACCAAGGAAAGTCACTAGTTGTGACAACTGGGAGGTAGAGTAATAGCACCACATGACCGGATGGTGCTACCGCCTGAGTCCAGCATTCTCTCTTTCACTGTTGTACCTACCACATCTACTAGCTTTGCCACCACCAACAAGAGTGTTGTGTCCATGAATGAGGGCACTCAGCCACTCAAGCCGCTTACTTTGCTTGACTTTTATCATGTACCTCCCAAATTGAAGAAATCAATGAAGAAGATTAATTCTATTCACATCTTGTCTAATTTTGATGACCTCAATAATTTCATTCCTATTGATAGCTCTCTAAGTCTCAATAATAACAATTTAAATGATTCCAATCAATTTCACACAGATTCATAATTGGATTGCCCTTTTCTGAATCTTTAGAATTTACCACTTGAGATAGATTTGGAGTCATCCGACTCTGATGATCCTTTAGGAGAAGCTATAGGTATGCCCAATGAGCAGGTAGAACTTTCCACAAGCTCCTCATCATAAGAAGTCATTAAACTTAACCTCCGTAGTGGCAAAGTTCTACCTCCTAGGGCAGTAACTCAAGATAAGGGTAAACAGACCATTGGTTACAGTGAGTAGATAGCTCCTCCACAAAATGCTCCTCCCTTAGATATACTTGTGGAGGACCAACCCAAAGTTGACTACAACATCCTACATCTTAGAAAGTTTCCAGCTAAGCTAAGCATATTCAATGCCCTTATTTTGTCCAACGAAATGAGGCTAATCACAACATTGCTTGATAAGATATGCTTAGCTCAGTTGGCTACTACTGATCCATCATGAGAGGAGGCATATTTTTCAAAAGAAGTCCTAGGAGTCACCTTCTCAGATGAAGACCTAATGCTAGATAAAGCACAATTCCTCTACATTATAGTGGATGTTGGCAAGTTTAGCCTAGAGTGTCTTGATGAAAGTGCATCAGTTAACATTATAAGTCTAAGAGCTCTTGCCTACTTGAGGATTAACATCTTTAAACTTCAATCTAAAAATATGATGTTGAAAGAATTAAATGAACAAGGTGAGAGGGCCCTAGCTCCATAATATTATCATTAGAGATAAATGATTATAAGTCTGAGGCCAAATTTTATATAATATACTCGGATACATCTATCAATGCTTTGCTAAGGTGACTATAGATTCAAGAGAACAACATGGCTCCATTCTCCTTACATGAGTGCATCAAGTTCATCAGGGATGGGATTGAATATTATGTCAAAGGAGATCTCAAGTCATTTACAATACATGAGGTCAAGATTTATGAGGATGCGGCCTATTATCTCCATTAAAAAAATATCTTCTCATAAACTTAATTAAAATGAGAAAGAAAAAGAAAAGAAAAAAAGAAAGAAGAAAAAAAGAAAAAGAATGAAAGAGAAAAGAAAAGAAAAATGAATGAGAAGAAGACATTAGGAATGAAATAGAGCCTGAGATTAGATTTTACCTATAGTTCTCACTATATTGAACAAATAGGTAGGATGACCAACCTCCACCAAGAAGGAAGAGGCAAGTCTAGAGGAAGTCCCAGAGGTGGTAGACCTCCATACTCACCATCTACCAGGATATTTGTTCCAAAGATCCGTGAGTACACCCTCCATCTACATAAACTTGGAATCTAGTTCATAGGATCAGTCTTATGTAGCCATCACACTAGCCACCTCTCTATGTTAACAGACCCTATTGGAGGTGACACTAGAGCTCGATAGTGATGAAGGTCGGGTCCCCAAGCAAAGCATGAGTGTATCTGAGCCTTCTTTATGTTAAACTGTCAAATAGCATATGAGCACTTTAGATTTAACCCACTTTTCTCACAAAAAGTTGAGGGTTTGGTAGTTAAGGAAGTCCCTAAAACATATATAAATGTTAAGCCTCCAGGAGCAACATCATCAAGCCAAGAGGTTAAAGTAGAGCTTGAGGATGAATCATTCAAAGATTTAATAGAATTACCTTTTGATTGATACTCGCCTTATGTTTTAAATTTGGCAAAGAAAAGTTTAATTGCTTATGCATGGTCTAAGCATAGTCGAATACTTCAAAAGCAATAATAAATGCAAAACTCTCAATCAAGACCAAGACTAGGCTAATAGCACAATAGACCTAGAGTAATGCAAAAAAAATCAACTTCGACACTAAAGACAATCCAATCATACAATAGTTTATTGTTAAATGAATTTGAAACTAATGACTTAGTTAGGCTACTCAATGAGTTTAAGGACTATTTTTCATAGAGCTATGAAGAATGGTGGATTAGCTACTAAAGTCACAGTTCATAAGCTAATAAGATAGCCTGATGTTAACCCCATCAAGCAAGCTCTTAAAAGCATGTGATTGGACATTAAACAACAAGTCATTTTGGAGTCAAGGAACAGATCAATGTTGGCTTCATCCAAGAAGATAAATACCCTAAGTGTCATTCTTATTAAAAACAAGAATGGATAAATTCACAGATGCGTCAATTTTAGGGATCTAAATAAGGTATGACTAAAAGATGAATTTTCGCTACTAATACTAAAACTGATGGTGGACACTATCTCATCTCATGCAATATTCTCTTTCATGGATGGTTCATCTAGATATAACCAAATCAAGATAACACCTAAAGTTGAAAAGAACACTGCCTTTAGAACCCTAATCAAAATCTATTATTATAAGGTCATGACTTTTAGCCTCAAAAATGTTAGTGCCATATATTAGTGGATCGTGACTTAAATCTTTGAAAAACTCATCCAACACCAAGTCAAGTGCTACATCGATGATCTTGTGGTCAAAAGTAAAGAAAAGGAAGACCATCTCTTCGACTTGAGAGTATTTTTCGAGTGGTTAAGATAATACAACCTTAAAATGAACCCTTTGAAGTGTGCATTTGGGGTAACTTCAAAGAAGTTTTGGGGTTCATTATCCGACATCATAGGATTGAGATTGATTTGGAGAAGATCAAAGTGATATTATAAATAGCACCTCCTAAAGGCATAACTCAACTCAGGTCATTCCAAGGGAGGTTGTCATAGCTAAGTCGCATTATCTCCAACATATCAGGCAGGTGTCAACCATTCTTAGCATTGGTCAAGAAAAACACCAAATTTAAGTGGGATGACAAATTCTAACATGACTTTGAAATTATCAAATGATATCTCAAGATGCTACCAATCTAGCCACCCCTACCTCGGGCAAACCCCTCATATTCTACACTACTACATTGGACAACTCCCTTGGAGCTTTATTGGCCCAATCCAATGTTGAGGATAAAAAGAACACACTCTATTATCTCACTCCTCTCATGATACCTACTGAGGAAAACTATCCACCCATCGAGAAGCATTGCCTAGCCTTAATCTTCATAGCTCAAAAGCTATGGCATTATATGCTCTCTCATAAAGTAAACTTGATTTCTAGAGTCAATCCACTATAATATCTATGGTATTTAATTTCAAGTCGATGAGACACCAGATCTTATGGGTACTTATTGAAGTGATCAGGTATGATAGTAAGGTATGATGTACCATCTCAAAAGATGGAAACATCACCCTATAATGGACTTAATCACCTAATAAAAACTCCTAAGGTAGAAGGGTCCTTGTATATACGAGAGATCTTTTTCCTACTTTATATGGAGAAGTAAAGCAGGGTTTATTTTATGCTGGGTTCTTTAGTTCTCTATGGAAGCAAGCTTTCATAGTTAATTACATCCTAGAAAATGGGAATTTCCTAAGAACACACTCGATTAAAGAAGTCAATAAATATCTTCAAAGACTTCAACATTAGACTATCAAAGAATTAGTTTTAAAATCGAGTGGAAAAGTTTAATTTGGAAGACTTATTTTGGATTTCAAAGAAAGATAAGTGGGAGCACCATGATGCTAAGCCTAGTAAGTACTCCAATCTACCCTATTTTGAGGACTTATAATATTCATAGCCTGATGGAAATAAGTAGCCTCAGATCCAAAATTTATGATGCTTTAGCATAACCTAAAAGCACCACTTAAGTCTAATCAAAATGGGATATAGTGGTTTACCTCCACTAGAGAGGATAAACCCATCCTAACTCTTCTAGGCCTACAACCGCTTAGAGTGGCTACCAGCTAACACCTCCTACACTTCAAAATCATGTATGTCGGTCTTATGTAAATGCAAAGATGACTAAGCTGTTATTTAATTATGAAAAGAAACTAGAGTTGTAGACTCACTCCCTCAGAGACTAGATCATGACTGGCATGAAAGCATGACTTATACTAATACAAAATTTATAATCTTCTACACCATTTTGACACATTCATTTGGGCAAAGTCTTGGGGCAATTATGCCTATATGCATAATGAAATAAGATTATGTGCTAAATCAGTGAGAGGAGGTATTCTCCACTACAAGGGATGCCCTCAAAGGTCAAGCATTCTCCTATCATACAAGAATGGAGACCTTCCCTATTCAAGAGTGAAATAAGATGTTATACATGACTATTCAAGTAAAGGGTTGCTAAATCTTTTTTTATTTTGATTATAAACTAAGGCTTTAAAGTGAGGTTATGAGTTATTTCAAAATTTAGTATGAGTTATTCAATGGGGGTAGAAAAATTAATTTTATCCTAAATACCCTACTGCATCTAGGCCACACAACCAATCATCAAGCTTTAAGAAACCTATAAAAAATATGCCATTTTATTGCACAAGAAAACATGACAATCAAACATTCATAAATTTGAATAAAGAATAAAAGGCCACACCATACACCCTAAAAAAGAAAGAAGTTGGTCAGGTGAGCTCTACTCTTATAATAACATAAATGCTATGGAGGTCTTCATTTCTCATTTTGCTTTCTTTCTTTTGATTTGGTTTGATTTACTCTAGGCTTCACAGGGCCTCCTTGGTCTTTTCCTTCTAGACACTGCTCATTCTAAACCTCATAGCACTAATCCTAATCCTATTTGCAAAATTACATATGTATGAAAAATAAAATCTAACTACACCTGTAAAATAAATGTTAGCTAAATAAACATACAAACCAAGAGGTTATATTCCATGAATTTGGACTTAGCACCCTGCATATGGGTAACCAAGCCCACCTATCCTAATGTGAATTATGCTAAAGGGCATATGCAACCTAGAAGTAGAAGCATTTACATTATTTATTATTTCAGCGACCCCTTTAGCACAATCTCCTGCAAAAAGTAACATTAGGATAACAACAACCTAACATCGAGTCTACATAAACAATCCTAACATCCAATATAAAATATTACATCACAAAGCAAAACATAACACCACAGCATACACTGGCCTAACCTAAGGCTATAATTGGTGACTTAGTTTCTAAATGTGTGCCAAGGTTTGGTGTGGTATGTCTTAGCTAGGCTTTAGAATTATGATTATCTATAAGTTTTTGGAATGTTCAAGTTACACCTTAAAGGAGGTTTCACTTCAAATTGTTAAAAGGATTAGTGAATTTTAATTTTAATTTTCTTTTGTTTCACTTGATATTTACTTAGCATATAATTGTTATAAAGAGAGGAATGAGGTTTCACCCTCTTCATCCCTACACGGAGTTATTTTCTAAAGGCATGTTGTTATGATTTATGGCTTCTCTTAGTAAATTATTTATTAAATATTTTATTAATCCTAGGTTTGGGTTAACCTTAAAGAATCATATTCAAATATGAAAGGCATCTTCAGATTAATTAAATTGAATTACTATTACATGGGAAATATTCCACCATTCCTTTTCATCATTAATAACATGCATATGCTTTCATTATTTTTATTTGTGATATTTAATTTAACATATATATATACATATATATATATATATATATATATATATATATATATATATATATATATATATATATATATATATATATATATATATATATATATATATATATATATATATATATATATATATATGTGTGTGTGTGTGTGTGTGTATTTTGGCATGCTTGAATGATTGTTAATGCATGTATTTTAGTAGAAAAGAAATATTTCAATCTTAGTTAAGCATATGTACACGTGTATTAAATATTAAGCGAATATGTGCCGTTATGAAACTAGGAAAGTGAGGTAATCTAAGACCTCCTTGGGGCTACTTAATGCCTCATATTCTCGGGATGTCCAGACTATATACTTACTAACTTCAATACACATAAACATAAGAATAAAAATTATGCAAAAGATTGTATATTAGCAAATGATTTACTCATGTAAAGTAAATCTCTATCCAGATTCTAGTACATGTACACATATGAATGAAATTAAGCAAGTGTAATTGTTAAACCAGGGGAGTGAGATAATCTAAGACCTTTTTGGGGCTACTTAAAGCCTCGTATTTTTGAGATGTCTAGGCCAAATACTTACTAACATTCCAACACATGTAAACATACACACGAATCAGGGAAATAGAATTATCCATTAACATGTTTAAACTATAATTGAATATAAATCACCTAGAATATTCTTAACCAACATCACTTTAAATTTTCATCATTAGCTTATAATTTTGAAAGTAATTTGAGATTTATTACTGATAAAAGTCATGTCATATATTAGGATTAGTTCAACACATGTAACTTATACATATATAACCATATTCACTTGATTCTTTTGTTTGAAAACATGAAAACATGATACAAATGACATACAAATTTATAATGATTGAAAAGGAATGACTAAACATTGCCAAATGATACATTCAATCACATTAATTCCCTAGGACAATCAAGTCAAACAAATGTTCTTTAAGATTAACCAAAGTTGTTATGAAGTTTGATTTTGTGTTTGAATTATCAAAACCTAAAGAGGAGAAAGACATTGGATTTTTTCCCCATCCCATGTTGGCGAATTGATGTGTTTAAGAAAGAGTAATTAAGTAAATTTTATAGATTGATTAAGTTCAAGCCACTAAGCAATTAATATAATTTCCCTTTTCCTAAGCTTCTTTAATTTAATTAGCCACTTAATCATGAGCCTCTGATGATATGCCAATGAGGAATTAAAATTTTCAATGCACTTAGAGGGACCTAATGTTGATTAGGCTCATGCTTAAGAGTTAATTAGATTAAAGAACAAAACTATGTTAAGTACTCTTATGATTTTCCTATTCTCATGGGTTAACCATAATTCACTTAATGACCTTTATGTTATTAAATAGATAAAGGGAAACCCATAAATTGAATTTGAATTATCTCAACCATTTATCATTTTAATTTGGATTAATTTCACCATTAATTTACTTAATTAGCCTTTAATTAATAAATGCATTAATTAACCCTACTCTGGAAATGCACTTAGGAAAATAACTAGGAAAGAGGCCTTAATTATTTTTCTCATCATTCCCATTGTAAATAGAGATTAATCATCATTAACCATTTAATTTTTACTATTTAGTAATTCTAATAAACATAAAATTGATTAAAAGGGTAATTAGAAATAGAATCTCTAACTCTTTAAATTACATGGCCAATAAATTCCCAGAAAGCTATGGGAGGTAGAGGACATCCCATAGAATCAACCTATCAAATTTGAGATCAATTGGTCAAGTAATTAAGCCTTAATTAGAGTAATTAGCCTAAACTTCAAACCTTAATTAAGCAAAATTCACTAATCAAATATTATGTATATTATTTTTATTCAATTTTTCTCTGTTTACCCTTTCCAAAATGGGTTTATTTGTATTTTTTCAATTTTTCTATAATTAGTTATGAATTTTCAAAGTTTTGGCTATTTAATGGCATTCCTAACATTTAGTTAACCTTCCTAAATCATCGACACCATGTGGAAGCTGATGCAGCAATACTTTCCACATGGCGCCATAGGATAAGTTATTTAAAACGTTCACCACGGTAGTTGAGTCAGTGGTGGCGGACGTGGTTTCTCCGCATCCGACTCGCCCCGTCTCCATCTGGATTAGATGATGATATTAACCTTATGGTTTCAAATGGATTAAATTAAATAATCTAGTAGATTAAATCACAACCATCCATTCTAATCATGTTGAACATATCGATGATCTTGTCTCCTAAGCTAGAAGACAATCCCTTGATCCGTAGATGATGGGATCGACTCCAAAACATACGGGTAGGAGAACTAAGAGGATCCTACAATGGAAAGTGCATAAAATCATGATTCACTTTACAAAAGACCAACACCTAAGAGAAAATCTATAGTTTATTGAATTTTTATCTCAGACCTAAAGATTGGTGGTCCATCGACTAAGGTAGCTTCATCTTGAAGAGACAAAGCCCTGTTGAAGAAATCTCAAGCTGCCTCCCCTCCGATTCCTCTGTGGACCAAGCATCTCTACTAAGCTCACCAGAGTTGGTCTTGGAGTGCCTTTCGGTGATAAAATCTATCAGGGATCAGTTTGTTTCGACTCACTGGAGTGAGGAGAAGGTGTGGAAGAGTAAATTTGGATTTGGTGAGGTTTTTGTGAGGTTGGATGAATGGGGGTTTCAGTTTTGTTTGGTGGTT
>CM038224.1:71825167-72018201 GCA_021442155.1 Cymbidium sinense | reverse complement strand
GAGTTAAGCGACCAGGGATTGTTTAAATAACCAATCTCATAGCGTCATACGTATAAGCGGTGACTTAGGTGTTAATTATTGTGACTTAAATTGGTTTTAAAATGTAATTAATGAGGTAGAAATTTGAGAAATCACAACTACTTGTAAAAAAAATATAAATAATATAAATAAATTCCCTTCAGAAACCTTAAATATAAGAAAATATAGGAAAAATAAAAGCCTTATTTTTATTAAGTGTATAAAGACTAATTATGATTTGAATATTTTCATTAAATTTAAAATTAAACCATAATTACTTAGCCAAATGACTTTAAATTTTAAGTTAACATTCTATGGGATAACCTCTATCTCGCATAATTATTTCAAGTCAATGGGGTGAATATATTAAAAGATTCAAATTTTCAAACTATAATTAGCCATTTTGGCTATGTAATACATTTTTAATTAAAAAGCATTATAAAAATCATTATGGATGGCTAAATGTGTATTATGAGCTTAATGATGACCAAATAAATTTATTAGGACTTGATCTTATTTATTTCTCAAAATCACCATTAAGAGCCTTTTATTAATTAAATAATTCATTTGTTAACCTAGGGCTTAAGAAATTCATAACTAATAATACAAATCTCTAAAAATTGTAAATAAACCCTCTTTGTGCTCAGCTAATAAAGAGTTAATCAATGAATTTAAAATCCTTAAATGATTTTTGGTGTTTTAAGAGTAATTTCTTAATTCAAATTTTTCTTAATTAATTAATTAATTACAAAATATTATTATAAATGACTTTGAACTTTCACCATTCATTGCTCTTGTATTTTACATGTTCATTTTTTTATATAATTTTTGGGCTTATGCACTATGATATCTTAATTTTTAAGGGCTTTTGAGCATTAATTAGATCAAATAATTATTAAATTCAATTAATTCATAAAAATCACCATTCCCCTTTTAAATTTCATTAATAATCAAAGCTTATGTATAGGATAATTTTATTATTTGGTCTTTCCTCAATAAGTCTAATCAATTGTAATTTGAATGTATTAACTAAAGAATTTTAATTAAGTTAGTAATGTCATTTTCATATGAGTAGCCTTAAGATTTAATAGCTTAAGTAGGTTGCTTTAGGATATCCATTTGACAATCTTCTTTCACTTATATAAATGTGTGATTAGTTCATAGTTCATCACATTCATATTTAAAATTAAAATCCTTAAATGCATGATATATGAATAGTGTGGCTATTATCTAATAAATCTCAGAAAAATATTTTCCTCATATAAATTAAAAAATATGAACACATTTATGAACCTAAGTTGATAAAGATGAGTACATTTCATATATATAATTTATGTGTATAATATACACTCCTTGAAGGTATAGTCGAACACACAGGAGATCGGTATTGATCTAAAGAAGGTTTTAAATATCTCATCTCCATGATTTAACAAAGACACATACATGAAAAGTTGTGTACAAAATACAAGTGGAGTTTAAATCATTTTAAACCCATTATTATAAAAATTTCAAAGACTCATTCCATACATGCTCATACTTATATTAATATATAAAAATTCTAAATAACATATACACATGAATGAAAATCCAATATTTTCTTAATAAGAAATATATATGTAATCATTTTCAAATGAATTATTAAAGAGATGAAAAAGTTGAAGAATATCACTAAGTAAATCATAACTTATTCCAGTTATTCTTAAATTATCTTTCATGTGATTATAATTATATTTAAGCTTATTCCTAACTTGAAAATTAATGAAGACCCTAATGCTCCATCAAGAAGGCTTAACTATAAATTTTCACCTTATGTGAAACTTATAAATTTTCACACTTTTTAGAACATTAAGTCTCACTAAAATAAAAATTGAATTAGTAATTTAAAATTTACTTATTAAATCACTAATCACTTGAACCAAAATCACCCATTGGTTAACTATTTAAACTTATCATTTTTCAAATTATAATTCAAACATTAAAGTTTAGTTTTGTCATACCATCCTAGCCTCTGCACATACATTAGGTTGATAGGCCACTAATCTTATGCATAGGTTAGGTCGGTGTTTGATTGTGATATATTGATTTTTTTTTACTTTTTTATTTTCTTATTTTTTTTGTGATGATTTATTTTAGACTGCATGTTAGGATTGTTTATGGATAGTCTAAATTGTAGGGCTATATTTATTAAACTAATGTTTTTTTTCAAGGGACTATGCTTAATAAAAGGGGCCGCTAAAAAGATTTGATTAAATGTTTCTACTTGAATATGCTATTTATCCCTCTTAGAATAGCCATTACGGAAAGTAGGCTTGGCACCCATTAGTCATTGTATGATATACAATTGTTTAGTGTGTATGTGTGTTATGGCTTACCTTTATTCTACAAGTTTAGTTAGAACTTTATTTTTAAAATATTCAAATATAAATTTTTTAATGGAATAAGATTAGAAGCCATTGGGTTTAAAATGAGCAAAGGCTAGAAGGAATAAACTTGGAAGGACATGTGATACCTTGAAGATCCATAACTTTGAAGATCAAGAGAATATGAAAACCCCATTACCTATTTCATTTGATATAACATTTATTATAATATGGGTTATATAAGGGTTGATCTAGACAACCTAATTTTTTTCTTTTTCTAGGTGTATAGCGGAACCCGACCGAACTAGCCTCTTCATTAGATCACTCCCCTGAATGTGTGGGATCGATCCTGAGCCTCCCAAGCTCAGGCAAGCTCAATTTGGGCCGAGGAAGGCAGACAGTGTCCGTCTTCCATCCCTCGAGGGATGATAGATCATCTGTCGTCTGTTCCACATGATTGGAACGGGCAGCCATGATCTCTCATTAGATTTAATCCTATTTTATCCTGAGGGAACCGCATGATTAATCTCGATGGGGGTGACAGCGTGTCATCGCCACGCATGATTATCTTTAGAACTTTGCAATTTTATTTCTTCACATGTTCATATCATTTATGGCTTTGATTAATAATTAATTACTAAACTTGGAAGGGTAATTAATAATTTTTTAATGATAAAAAATCTACTTAATTATCTTTTTTATTAAAATAATATTTGAATAGTAAAAAAATAAATAATTTATTTTTCTCTTTAAATACTAAAATTCAAATTAATAATCAACTTTGGTTTTCTTTAATAATTTTATTTGAATTTATTGTCCTTAGAGTTAATTTAGTTAATGATCACATGTTTATGTTTGGTTATTATCAAATATATTATTTAATTAAACTTATTGTTATTTTAATTATATGTATGGTATTATAACTAATAAATTCTATATATATTTTTACAAATTGATAATAACATGTGGATGATTTGTTAATTAGTTGCTATAACAAGTATGTTAAGTGAATTCTTTCTTGAATTCATATAATTTACATAGGTTTGATGTTAATAAGTATATAAAAATCTTGAGAATAGATTTAAAAAAGTAGAAGATTTTTTTAATCACTTTTAATTTAACACCATGCTTATTTGATTTCATTCTATGTATTTTGATATTAGAATTTTATGAGCTTTTAATTTGTATATAAATAATTCAATTAATAAAAATATAATTTTACTTGATTTTGATTCCTTTAATTAATAATACATTTATATGTATTTAGATAACAATTATAGTTTAACATAAAATGACTTTAAGTAAATATTTATTCATTTGATTACCTTTCTCTGTTTAATGTGGTTTTTTTCTTATATCTTTATACATGTGTATTTATTTGTGATTAAAGAATGAGTCTTTTCTAAAAAAATACATGCATCCATAATTGTTCAAGTCATCAAATATTAACATGTAAATAAAAAAATTCTCTATGTTCTTGAATATATATTACATATGTTTGAATGATAAATATAATTTGGACATCTCAGAATCTGAGGCTTTAAGTAGCCAAAGTGGTCATTTGATTTCCTCACTTCTGGTTTAACAAATGTACTTATTTGATTTTGTTCTTGTATGTTTTGATATTATAATTTGATAGAGCTTTAATTTACATGTATAAATAATTCAATTAGATAAAATACAATCTCTTGCATGACTTTCATCTTCATCATTATGCATACATTTATATGTATTTAAGATAACAAGAATATAGTCTAGACATCTTGGGAATATGAGGCTTTAAGTAGCGCCAAGGAGATCATTTGATTACCTCACTTCCCTAATTTAACAACGCACTTTTTTTATCTTTATACATATGTATGTATTTGATTAAAGAATGAAGGTCCCCTTTTTCATTAATATGTATGCATAATTGCATTTAAGTATCAAAATACATTTGTATGTATAGATATGCTAATATAAAAGTCATATAATGTTACATGTGATGGAAAGGAATGATTTGATATATGTCATGTGATAAATTGGTAATACAATCAAGATGCTTTCATTGAATAGGATTATTTAAGTTAACCTAAACTTGGTTAATAAAAAATATTGAATGCCATTAAAAGAAAACTAAATCTTAAAAACATGCTTTAGAAAATGGTTTATAGATGAAAATATCTTTCTTCTCTTTATAACACTTAGATTTTAAGTGTAAATCAAATGAAACTAAAATTTGCAAACCACTTAAACAACTTTTAATGAAACCAACCTTCATGATTAAATTAAACCTTTAGAAATTTATAAACTATAATAAGTGTTAACATGACATACCACAAAGCCTTAACACACACAAGAATCATAACTTCTAGTCTTAAGTTATGGTGTATATATATTTTATTTTGTGATGTAATATTTTTAGACTAATGATAGGTGTATATTTTTAATAATATTAATTGTTATTAGCATAATCATATTTTCTATAATTATGCTCAATTGTAAAATAAATATAAATATTTTCTAATTCTTAAGAACATATATTACAATTAGACATTAGTTACCCATGCATGCTAAGTCAAATTATAAAGATAACTTGCATTGTAAATTTAGCTAACCTCATTACTATGTAGTTGATTTATTTTCTATAAAAATGTATTTTTGTAATAGAATAGGATTAGTGCTATAATGATGATATATTAGAACTTAGACTTATTCTTATGCCTTTAACAAATCAAGACAAAGGATAAGAAGATGTGAAGAAGTGAAAAAAAGAAGACCCTCAAAGTATCTAATTTCATTTCTAATTGTAATTATTCTTTTATATTTCAAGACATATAAGGGTAGAGCTTGGCTATCTAGCTTATCTCTTTTTTCAGGTGTACGGTGGTACCCTGCCGCACTGGCCTCTTATTTTTTTACGGTAGTTTATAAAAATGATTATTGTTATATTTAGCTTGCACCTTAGGATTGCATCTTTTTCATAGTTTTTTCAATGATTGATGTTTTAATGTGTGGCCTAGATGTGGTAGGCTCTTATGATAAAGTTAATTTTTCTACCACAATAAATAACTCATAACCAAGTTTTAAAATAATTCATAACCTCACCATAAAGCCTAAGATTTAAATACAATAATTAAAAGATTTAGCAACCCCTTAGCTATATGGTTCTATGTCTCACATCATGCATGTCATATTCTTTCTTCCTTAAATATGGGGGATCTACATCCTTGCATGATTGGGGAATGCTTGACTTGTGAGGGCATCTTATGATGGAGAACATCTCTTTTGTTGATTTTTGCCAACAATTTTCATCATGCATTTAGGCAAAAGAAATCTTAGCCTTTGTCCAAAATGATGTGTCAAAATGAAATAAAATTGTAAGATTTATACTTTAAGAAGTCATATATATATCGGCTCAGTAACTTGGGAGTGGGTTTAGGACTTTAGTCTCTTTACAATTAAAGAATAAGCATAACTATCTTGTAATTTCATAAGATTGGACCACATGGTTTTGAATCATAGGAGGTGTTAGCTGGCACCACTCTAAGTAGTTGTAAGTCTAAAAGAGTCGTATGGTTTACTCTCTCTTATGGAAGTAAATCAATATGTCCCCTTTCACTTAAATTTAGGTCATGTTTAAACTTGTCTCTCTAGATTTAGGATCTGAGGTTGTTAGTTTGCTTTGAGCTACGAGCATAAATCCTCACCTCTTAGGCATTTCCACAATCTTGTGTTGATGAATTATAAGCCTTAGCAATCTAATAAAACTTCAACTCAAACAATTAAATCCTCTCACTTTAAAACACATAAAGCCTCACCATAGGATAGCTTGAAGTGTTCACTAGGCTTCCAAGTGTCATGAACACTTCCTGCTTATTTTCTTTTGGATTCCAAAATAAGTCTTTCAAATGGAGCTATTATCAACTAATTTTCTAAAATAACTAATTCTTTGATAGTTTAACCTTGAAATCTTTGGAGATAATAATTGTCTACTTTAATCGAAAGTTTTCTTATGAAATCTCATTTCCTATGATGTAATTGACTATTGAGGCTTGCCTCCATAAGGAACTTATGAACCCTGCTTTACTTTTCCATGTAAAGTAGGGGAAAACTCTATGGTATATACAAAAACTCATCATGCCTTAGGAGTCCTTATTAGGATATTAGGTCCATTGTAGAGTGATATCTCTATCTTTTGAGATAGTACATCATACTTTAATGTCATACCCGATCATTTCAATATGTACCCCCTACGATCTACATGTGTCCACCCACATCCAAAAATAAACACCTATTTGTAAAAGAATAAAAGGCCAGTGCAGCCGAGTACCATCGTACACCCCAAAAAAAAAAAAAAAAGATGGGTAGCTAAGCTCTACCCTTATGCAACCTAGAATATAAAAGTATAATTACAATTAAAATGAAATTGAATCATGAGACATTGCATTAGGTTCTTTAAGAGCATTGCAATTTTATTTTCTCACATGTTCATACCATTTATGGCTCATGATTAAATGATTAACTAAACTAAAGAAGCATAGGGAAGGATAATTAAATGATTTGCTTAATGATCTAACTTAATTAATTCATAAAATCTACCACAAGGATCCTACAGTTGGATTCGCATGACATTACCATTTTTAGAAAAGGCCTAAAAAATTAAAAATCTCAATTTGATGAAATAGTACCTTGTAAGTGCTCAAGACCAAATGAGGTAGCTTTGCTTGGATGAGGTGAAGCCCTGTTGAAAAGATGGTGCCTTGATTCCTTGTTAGTGGCTTTGTGGATCAAATGTCACCGGAATCCTCATCGAAGTTATACTAGGAGGTACTTCCAGTGCTCGAATCGCTGGGGGAGAGTTCATTTTGACTCGTCGGAGTTCAGTGAATGAGTTAGATGAGGGATTTGATTTAAAGTTAAGTCAAAGAAACTAACATATAAAGCAAAGTCTAATCCTATACCTTTTCTTCTTCAACAATTAAGAGAAAGCCCCAATCTTTCTTCCTTTCAAGCAATTAATCATTATGTCTTATAGAAAGCTCATCTTTTCCTTTTCTTCGGGTGTGGATTTTCCCATGGATCAGGCTATACTTACCTCTACCCCAGTCATCAAGTTTGGTCTTGGATTTGAATACTTTAAGATTACAGGTCACTTGATGCATAGTGGAGAGGAGGTGGCCGACAAGAAACCACTTCTATAGTTTGATTTGTAGTCAGATATTGAGTTCCCATTTCTGAAGAGGGAAGCTTTAGGAGTTCCCTTATCATGAGCACCACTTGTGCACCTGACTTCGTGCCTATCGCCTCAATCAGCCAATCTTTAAGGGAAAGTCTATCTAACATCTAAGGTTATTTCCCCACCTTCAAGGTCTCAGCTCTGACATGCCTTTAACTAAAATCAGCATTGTAAGAGAAAGATCAAGAGGCATTATGAGTGCATAGCCAAGAAATTAGGAACCCTCCCATGCTAAGAGGGATTCATTCATGAGACTTCTCCCCTTTGGTAAGGTTCCACTCTTTTTTGGTTGTGAGGGAAGATGTAAGAAAGATAGTTGCATCTCCCCATCCATCGGTATGAGACATCAGATAGGAGAGAAGAAGATCTTATGTTGTCCTTGGAGTCACATTCAGGCGAGTCAAGAGAGAACATGGACGATTTGAGTCCGCCACCCTGCATGATTTAAGATGAGTCTTCTCTAGGAGCTTTAAGGATCAAATCCAAAGAGAGAGAGGGTCACAGAGGCCAAGATTGCTGCCCAAGTGGGCAAAGAGATAGGAGGAGGTTCACCCATGGCATAGCATTGATTTACTAGATCAATAATAGAGCGATTGTTTAGACGGATAGTCTTTATTAGTTCTAACGCAAGAGGAGACCTTTAGTGGAGAGTGGTATTTCATCACCACACACTGGACCATCACTAGTTCATGTCTCACCATTTAGATTCACACCAAGTACCATAAGGCGTATATATGAAGAAGTCATCCCTTTGGTGATATGACTATGTCCCAGGACCACTCCATCCACAGTTGATGTGGTGAGCTCAGACCTTCTACCTCAATAGTGGAGAGGAAGGAGTGGCAACTTAAGAGAATCATAGTTGTTTTGCCATCTCGATAGTAGAATGAGGAAGAAGGGAGTCCCAAGTTAGATCCTACGATTTTTTAACTAGTCATAGCTAGTACCCCTCCCGTCCAAGATATACAGTGCATCACCTCTTTGGAGCATAGTCCAGTAGTGAGTCATCACCCAACATATGTTCTAGTAATCCCGGGGAGAGTAGATGATCGATCTTTGGAGGAGATATTGGAGGATTATCTTGTCACAGCAAGGAAAATAGTTGGAGGTGATCACTCAGATCAAGAGGAGGATATGATAGACTTCAATGATGATGAGGATGACCTCCTAAATGATGTAGCAAAGAATTACATGGTTGATGCAGGGTCCTTGCATAAAGGCACCAGCCAAGAGGCTCGGGGAATTATAGTTGAGAAAGGTGAGGCATCAGACTCAACTCAATGCCTTCTCCAATAAATTAAACTCAAGGATGATTAGATCGATAGAATGGAGAGGTGAGTAGAGGAGTTGATGGTAGTAGTGTTGGAATTACAAAATCAAATGCCTATCCCCAACCAACTCCTATAAAGGCCAATAGACCTGAATTGGTACACATCTTAAATGGTCCTATGAGCACCACTCTGATGGATGAGGATACCGAGCTACATAGAAAAGATATAGCACCTCCATTCATGAGAAGGATATCAAGTGCATAGTAAAGCAATAAGGGAAGGAAGCATTGGCATGCCTAAGGGAGCTCATCGGTTCCAAAGGTATACCTTACCCAGAGGAATTCGATGTAGTTCAATAACCCAAGGGTTTTGTTCCACCATCCCTCAAGGTATTTGATGATTGGGAACTGTGACACATAGCACATTTGGTCGGTTACGCGGTGGTAGTGATACCCTACTCTTCAGGTAGTTTGTCAATAGCCTTTTTGGAGTTGCTTTTGATTGGTGTCGAACTACCCAATGGTTTAGTGAAGTCTTTGTGAGTTACTGTTAGCTTTTTTTATGAGATTTTTAGGAGCTCAATAGAGAGTAACTGTAGGGGACCTTATTGTAGAAAAAAAAAAATTCAATGAGTCCTTTATTGATTTTATTCTCAAATGATGAAACCTGAGTATGAAATGTGAACCATAGCTACAAGAACAACATGCCATTGAAATTCTTCTTAAGAATATTCATGACCCAATTGCTTTCATGCTTAAGGGTTTCACTATTAAGATATTTGAGAAGCTAATTAGCAAGGTAGATAATCTAGAAAAGGAAGCCAAGCAGTTACCTTTCTCAAACCAATTATTCAAGTCCAAGCCTCATAAGGTATTTGAGAAGAAACCAAGAGCTATACAAACATTAGATAAGGGGAAATAGTTAGTGAGAGCTTAGTTTGAGAGTTCTAGAGTTCAACAGCCTTCACTTCTACCACCTCGACTACCATAAAGGCCACCTCAACATCTTAAATAATGGCAATACTAATATCTGCCACTATGTAGTTACTATCCACCTACTCTTCCAGACAAGTTCAACAAGCCATATTCATTCAAGAGGAAGGTATTCAGAAAAATCTTCAAATTTTTTTTTAAAAAGCCTGACTTTCAGCTACCCGAGCCTAGAAAGTTAGAGGAAGTGGCTAGGAGTGATGATCTTAATAACTACCCTTACCACCACATGCTAGACCATGTATTAGAGAATTGCTTTACATTCAAGGATTGTCTTGAGGGCAGCTACAAGTCACGAGCTATAGTGATCCCCAAAGAATACCTAGTGGAACAACCTTCTAGTTTCATTAAAGTAATCTTTGTAGAAGCATCCGACCCTCTTAAGATACAAAAAAAGGTTAGGGTATCTCTTTATCTTATACCTCTAAAAAGATCATCTCTAAAATAAAGAAAATTTCTCTACGGGTGCTTGATTCAACTCATACCTCCAACACCAAGGAAAGTCTGCTAGTTGTGAGGGACAACTCGGGGAGGGTAGAAGCCCAGTAGTAATAGCAGCCACCACATGACCGGGATAGTTTCTTGCTACCACCTTTGAGTCCAACATTCTCTCTTTCACTATTGCAGCTACCACATCTACTAGCTTTTCCACCACCAAGAGTGTTGTGTCCACAAATGAGGGCACTCAGCCACTCAAGCCATTTACTTTGCTTGACTTTTATCATGTACCTGCCAAATTGAAGAAATCAATGAAGAAGATTAATTCTATTCACATCTTGTCTACTTTTGATGACCTCAATAATTTCATTCTTATTGATAGCTCTCTAAGTCTCAATAATAATAATTTAAATGATTCCGATCAATTTCACTGATTGATTGGATTGCCCTTTTAGAATCTTTAGATTTACCACTTGAGATAGATTTGGAGTCATCCGATGATCCTTTAGGAGAAGCTATATGTATGCTTGATAGGTAGAACTTTCCACAAGCTCCTCATCATAAGAAGTCATTAAACTTAACCTCTGTGGTGGCAAAGTTCTACCTCCTAGGGCAGTAACTCAAGATAAGGGTAAACAGACCATTGGTTATAGTGAGTAGATAGCTCCTCCACAAAATGCTCCTCCCTTAGATATACTTGTGGAGGACCAACCCAAAGTTGACTACAACATCCTAGCACATCTTAGAAAGTTTCCAGCTAAGCTAAGCATATATAATGCCCTTATTTTATCCAATGAAATGAGGCTAATCATAGCATTGCTTGATAAGATATGCTTAGCTCAGTTGGCCGCTACTGATCCATCACGAGAGGAGGCATATTTTTCAAAAGAATTCCTAGGAGTCACCTTCTCAGATGAAGACCTACTGCTAGATAAAGCACAATTGTTCCCTCTACATTATAGTGGATGTTGGCAAGTTTAGGCTGTCTAGAGTGCTGGTTGATTCGAGTGCATCAGTTAACATTATAAGTCTTAGAGCTCTTGCCTACTTGAGGATTAACATCTTTAAACTTCAATCTAAAAATTTGATGTTGAAAGAATTCAATGAACAATGTGAGGGCCCTAGGCTCCATAATATTATCATTAGAGATAAATGATTAAAAGTCTAAGGCCAAATTTTATATAATATACTTGGATACATCTTTCAATGCTTTGCTAAGGTGACTATATATTCACGAGAACAACATGGTTCCATTCTCCTTACATGAGTGCATCAAGTTCATCAGGGATGGGATTGAATATTATGTCAAAGGAGATCTCAGTCATTTAATACATGAGGTCAAGATTTCTGAGGATGCGGCCTATTATCTCCATAAAGAAGAAAATATCTTCTCTTATAAACTTAATTAAAATGAGAAAGAAAAAAGAAAATAAAAAAAGAAAGAAAAAAACAAAAAGGATGAAAAAGAAAAGAAAAGAAAAATGAACAAGAAGAAGACATTAGGAATGAAATAGAGCCTGAGATTAGATTTTACCTATAGTTCACCACTATATTCGAACAAATAGGTAGGATGACCCGACCTCCACCAAGACGAGGAATAGGCAAGTCTAGAGGAAGTCCTAGAGGTGGTAGACCTCCATACTCACCATCTACCAGGATATTTGTTCCAGCATCCAGGAGTACACCCTCCATCTACATAAACTTGGAATCTAGTTCATAGGATCAGTCTTATGTAGCCATCACATTAGCCACCTCTCTATGTTAACAGACCCTATTGGAGGTGACACTAGAGCTCGATGGATGAAGGCGGGTCCCCAAGCAAAGCATGAGTGTAGCCTTCTTTATGTTAAACTGTCGAATAGCATATGAGCACTTTAGATTTAACCCCACTTTTCTCACAAAAAGTTGAGGGTTTGGTAGTTAAGGAAGTCCCTAAAATATATATAAATGTTAAGCCTCCAAGAGCAACATCATCAAGCCAAGAGATTAAAGTAGAGCTTGAGGATGAATCATCCAAAGATTTAATAGAATTACCTTTTGATTGAACTCACCTTATATTTTAAATTTGGCAAAGAAAAGTTTAATTACATATGCATGGTCTAAGCACAAATCAGAATACTTCAAAAAGCTATGGGCCAATAAATGCAAAACTCTCAATCAAGACCAAGACTAGGCTAATAGCACAATAGACCTAGTAGATGCAAAAAAATCAACTTGGACACTAAAGACAATCCACGCCCAACATACATCAATTTTTTGTTAAATGATTTGAAACTAATGACTTAGTTAGGCTACTCAATGAGTTTAAGGACTATTTTTCATAGAGCTATGAAGAATTTGGATTAGCTACTAAAGTCACAGTTCATAAGCTAATAAGATAGCCTGATGTTAACCCCATCAAGCAAGCTCTTAAAGCATGTGATTGGACATTAAACAACAAGTCATTTTGGAGTCAAGGAACTCAATCAATGCTTCATCCAAGAAGATAAATACCCTAAGTGTCATTCTTATTAAAAACAAGAATGGATAAATTTGCATATGCATCGATTTTAGGGATCTAAATAAGGTATGACTAAAAGATGAATTCTTGCTACTAATACTAAAACTGATGGTGGACACTATCTCATCTCATGCAATATTCTCTTTCATGGATGGTTCATCTAGATATAACCAAATCAAGATAACACCTAAAGTTGAAAAGAACACCCTTTAGAACCCTAATCAAAATCTATTGTTATAAGGTCATGACTTTTAGCTCAAAATGTTAGTGCCATATATCATGGATGCATGACTTAAATCTTCGACAAACTCATCCAACACCAAGTCAGGTGCTACATCGATGATCTCGTGATCAAAAGTAAAGAAAAGGAAGACCATCTCTTTGACTTGAGAGTAGTTTTGAGTTAAGATAATACTTAAAATGAATCCTTTGAAGTGTGCATTTGGGGTAACTTCAAAAGAAGTTTTGGGGTTCATTATCCGACATCATAGGATTGAGATTAATTTGAGAAGATCAAAGTGATATTATAAATAGCACCTCCTAAAGGCATAACTCAACTCAAATCATTCAAGGGAGGTTTAGCTAAATAAATTCCAACCAACCATAGTGTCAACCATTCTTAGCATTGGTCATGAAAAACACTAAATTTAAGTGAGATGACAAATGCTAACATGACTTCAAAAGTATCAAATGATATCTCTACCAATCCTAGCCACCCCTATCTCAGGCAAACCCCTCATATTCTACACTGCTACATTGGACAACTCCCTTGGAGCTTTATTGGCCCAATCCAATATTTAGGATAAAAAGAACACACTCTATTATCTCACTCCTCTCATGATACCTACTGAGGAAAACTATCCACCCATCGAGATGCATTGCCTAGCCTTAATCTTCACAGTTTAAAACTATGGCATTATATGCTCTCTCATAAAGTAAACTTGATTTCTAGAGTCAATCCACTATAATATCTATGGTATTTTAATTTAGTGAGACACCGATCTTATGGGTACTTATTGAAGTGATCGTATGACATTAGGTATGATGTACCATCTCAAAGATGGAAACATCACCTATAATGGACTTAATCACCTAATAAAACTCTAAGGTAGAAGGGTCCTTGTATAGAGATCTTTTCTACTTTATATGGAGAAGTAGGTTTATTTTATCTGGGTTCTTTAGTTCTCTATGAAGCAAACTTTCATAGTTAATTACATCCTAGAAATGGGAATTTCTAAGAACACACTGATTAAAGAATTGATAAATATCTTCAACTTCAACATTAGACTATCAAAGAATTAGGTAGTTTTAAAAATCAAGTGGAAAAGTTTAATTTGGAAGACTTATTTTTGGATTTCAAAGAAAGATAAGTAGGGAGCACCCATGATGCTAGGAAGCCTAGTAAGGACTCAAATCTACCCTATTTTTAAGGACTTATAATATTCATAGCCCAATAGAAATAAGTAGCCTTAGATCCTAAATTTATGATGCTTTAGCATAACCTAAAAGCACCACTTAAGTCTAATCAAAAAATGGGATATAGTGGTTTACCTCCACTAGAGAGGATAAACACATCCCAACTCTTCTGGGCTTACAACCTCTTAGAGTGGCCGCCAGCTAACACCTCCTACCCTTCAAAATCATGTAGGCTGATCTTCTGTAAATGCAAAGATGACTAAGTGATTATTTAATTATGAAAAGAAACTAGAGTTGTAGACTCACACCTTGAGAGACTAGATCATGACTAGCATGAAAGCATGACTTAGACTAATGCAAAATTTATAATCTTTTACACCATTTTGACACATTCATTTGGGCAAAGTCTTGGGGCAATTATTCCTATATGCATAATGAAATAAGATTATGTGCTAAATCGAGAGGAGGTATTCTCCACTCAAGGATGCCCTCAAAGGTCAAGCATTCTCCTATCATACAAGAATGGAGACCTTCCCTATTCAAGAGTAAAATAAGATGTTATACATGACTATTATAACATACATCATTCAGTTAAAGGGTTGCTAAATCTTTTTTTATTTTGATTATAAACTAAGGCTTTAAAGTGTGGTTATGAGTTATTTCAAAATTTAGTATGAGTTATTCAATGGGGTAGAAAAATTAATTTTATCCTAAATAGCCTACTGCATCTAGGCCACACAACCAATCATCAAGCTTTAAGAAACCTATAAAAAATATGCCATTTTTATTGCACAAGAAAAACATGACAATCAAACATTCATAAATTTCAGTAAAAGAATAAAAGGATGTACCAGTACACCCCAGAAAATAAAGAAGTTGGTCAGGCGAGATCTACTCTTATACAACCCAGATTACAAATGAATGTTATAATTATAATAACATAAATGCTATGGAGGTCTTCATTTCTCATCTTGCTTTCTTTCTTTTGATTTGGTTTGATTTACTCTAGGCTTCACAGGGCTTCACAGGGCCTCCCAGGTCTTTTCCTTCTAGCCACTGCTCATTCTAAACCTCATAGCACTAATCCTAATCCTATTTGTGAAATTACATATGTATGAAAAATAAAATCTAACTACACCTATAAAATAAATGTTAGCTAAATAAATATACAAACCAAGAGGTTATATTCCCTGAATTTGGACTTAGCACCCTACATATGGGTAACCAAGCCCACCTATCCTAATGTGAATTATGCTAAAGGGCATATGCAAAAGTAGAAGCATTTACATTATTTATGATTTCAGCGACCCCTTTAGCACAAACTCCTGCAAAAAGTAACATTAGGATAACAATAACCTAACATCTAGTCTATGCATAAATAGTCCTAACATCCAATATAAAATATTACATCACAAAGCAAATAATAACACCACAGCATACACCGGCCTAACCTAAGCCTATAATTGGTGACTTAGTTTCTAAATGTGTGCCAAGGTTTGGTGTGGTATGTCTTAGCTAGGCTTTAGAATTATGATTATCTATAAGTTTTTGGAATGTTCAAGTTACACCTTAAAGGAGGTTTCACTTCAAATTGTTAAAAGGATTAGTGAATTTTAATTTTAATTTTCTTTTGTTTCACTTGATATTTACTTAGCATATAATTGTTAAAAATAGAGGAATGAGGTTTCACCCTCTTCATCCCTACCCGAAGTTATTTTCTAAAGGTAGGTTGTTATGATTTTTAGCTTCTCTTAGTGAATTATTTATTAAATATTTTATTAATCTAGGTTTGGGTTAACCTTAAAGAATCATATTCAAACAAGAAAGACATCTTAAGATTAATGAAATTGAATTACTATCACATGGGTAATATTCCATCATTCCTTTTCATCATTAATAATTAATTTAACATATCTATACATGCAATTATATATATCTATCATATGTGTGTGTGTGTATTTTAGCATGCTTGAATGATTGTTAATGCATGTATTTTGGTAGAAAAGAAATATTTCAATCTTTAGTTAAGCATATGTACACGTGTATTAAAGATTAAGCGAATATGTGCCGTTATGAAACTAGGGAAGTGTGGTAATCTAAGACCTCCTTGGGGCTACTTAATGCCTCACATTCTCGGGATGTCCAGACTATATACTTACTAACTTCAATACACATAAACATATACATAAACATAAGAATAAAAATTATGCAAAAGATTGTATATTAGCAAATGATTTACTCATGTAAAGTAAATCTCTATCCAGATTCTAGTACAGGTACACATATGAATGAAATTAAGCAAGTAAGTGTCATTGTTAAACCAGGGAAGTGAGGTAATCTAAGACCTTTTGGGGCTACTTAAAGCCTCGAATTTTTTAGATGTCTAGATCATATACTTACTAACATTCCAACACATGTAAACATACACATGAATCAGGGAAATAGAATTATCCATTAACATGTTTAAACTATAAGTGAATATAAATCACTTAGAATATTCGTAACCAACATCACTTTAACTTTTCATCTCATAACCAACATCACTTTAAATTTTCATCATTAGCTTATTATTTTGAAAGTAATTTGAGATTGATTACTGATAAAAGTCATGCCATATATTAGGATTAGTTCAACACATGCAATTTATACATATATAACCATATTCACTTGATTCTTTTGTTTGAAAACATGAAAACATGATACAAATGACATACAAATTTATAATGATTGAAAAGGAATGACTAAACATTGCCAAATGATACATTCAATCACATTAATTCCTAAGGACAATCAAGTCAAACAAATGTTCTTTAAGATTAACCAAAGTTGTTATGAATTTTGATTTTGTGTTTGAATTATCAAATCCTAAAGAGGAGAAAGACATTGGATTTTTTGCCCCATCCCATGTTGGCGAATTGATGTGTTTAAGAAAGAGTAATTAAGTAAATTTTATAGATTGATTAAGTTCAAGACACTAAGAAATTAATATAATTTCCCTTTCGTGAGCTTCTTTAATTTAATTAGCCACTTAATCATGAGCCTCGATGATATGCCAATGAGGAATTAAAATTTTCAATGCACTTAGAGGGACCTAATGTTGATTAGGCTCATGCTTAAGAGTTAATTAGATTAAAGAACAAAACTATGTTAAGTACTCTTATGATTTTCCTATTCTCATGGGTTAACCATAATTTCACTTAATGACCTTTAGTTATTAAACATAGAGGAAACCCATAAATTGAATTTGAATTATCTCAACCATTTATCATTTTAATTTGGATTAATTTCACCATTAATTTAATTAATTAGCCTTTAATTAATAAATGCATTAATTAACCCTACTTTGGAAATGCACTTAGGAAAATAACTAGGAAAGAGGCCTTAATTATTTTTCTCATCATTTCCATTGTAAATAGATTAATCATCATTAACCATTTAATTTTTACTATTTAGTAATTTTAATAAACATAAAATTGATTAAAGAGGGTAATTAGAAATAGAATTTCTAACTCTTTAAATTACATGGCCAAATTCAGAAAGCTATGGGAGGCAGAGGACATCCCATAGAATCAACCTATCAAATTTGAGATCAATCGGTCAAGTAATTAAGCCTTAATTAGAATAATTAGCCTAAACTTCAAACCTTAATTAAGCAAAATTCACTAATCAAATATTATGGATATTATTTTGATTAAATTTTTCTCTGTTTACCCTTTCCAAAATGGGTTTATTTGTATTTTTTTCAATTTTTCTATAATTAGTTATGAATTTTCAAAGTTTTGGCTATTTAATGGCATTCTAACATTTAAGTTAACTTCCTAAATCATCGGCACCATTAGGCGATCACTTTCAATGTGGCGCCATAGGATAAGTTATTTAAAATGTTCACGCGTAGTTGAGTCGTGGTGGTGGTTTCATCCATCACGATCGTCGATCCCGTCCGATTAGATGATAGATATTAATCTTATGGTTTCAAATGGATTAAATTGAATAATCTAGTAGATTAAATCATGGTCATCCATTCTAATCATGTTGAACAGACTATCGATGATCTCTCGTCTCCTAAGCACTAGAAGATAGACACGCTTCTTGATCCGCTCAGGATGATGGGATCGACTCCAAAACATACGGGTAGGAGAACTAAGAGGATCCTATAATGGAAAGTGCATAAAATCATGATTCACTTTACAAAAGACCAACACCTAAGAGAAAATCTATAGTTTATTGAATTTTTATCTCACTAGACCTAAAGATTGGTAAGGTAGCTTCATCTTGAGAGACAAAGCCCTGTTGAAGAAATCTCAAGTTGCCTCCCCTCCGATTCCTCTGGACCAAGCATCTCTACTAAGCTCATCAGAGTTGGTCTTGGAGTGCCTTTCAGTGATCAAATCGATCGAGGATAAGTTTGTTTCAACTCGCTGGAGTTAGGAGAAGGTGTGGGAAGAGTAAATTTGGATTTGGTGAGGTTTTTGTGAGGTTGGATGAATGGGGGTTTCAGTTTCATTTGGTGGTTGGTTTTTCCAACAACGGAGTGTACTAGGGAATCGGGAAAGGGTCTAAGACTACTTGGAATGCTGTGAGGAAGCTCTATATGAAGTTTGAATGGGTGGGGAGAAGTATACTCTCCTTCCTAAGTGAATTAAGGGATGAGATTGACTAAACCTTTGGCAAACATCCGGCCGGGGTAGGTGGTCGAAGGTGGCAATGGACTACTAAGGTGGAGGTGCTTGAGAGGCTGAGGCAGTGGCATGGGCTTGGCATGGGGTGTACCTCCTCCTCCAAGTAAACCAATGGTGTGCCATGGGTGACCTTACCCTCTCATGGCCAAAGGCTAAACCCAGCCTTGGGTCAGGTTGGGTTAATGGTCCTAGAATCCAAAAAAGACTAAGGGTAGCTACCAAGGCTTGGGGAGTGGGTGAACCCATCCAAATGGGGATTTTGTTCTATTTAGGTTGCTTCATTCAAGGGTTTTTACACAAACTAAGTTTCACCAGATTTGGTTTGGTTACTTGGTTAAACCAAGGTTATTCAATGATCATTCAAAATGTATTGGGCAATTGGTTTGGTTCAATTTGAAGTGGATTTGATTTTTGCTCATATGAGTTCATTTAGGTTAAATGGGTTAAGTTGACCAATTTGGTCAAATTGACCAAATTAGCTTGGGTGGGGGTTAGGTTTGTGTTCAATTGATCATTTAGGAATGATTGTAGGTGTTTTGTTTGGATTGTTTTAGTTTAGGGAATGATTTGGTTCAATTTGACCCTTTAGGTCAAATTGGGCTTAGTAGGTCAATTGGGTTGGGTTGACCAAAATAGGTATAATTGAAGGTTGAATCATGTTCAATAATCAATTTATAATTGGTTATATTCATTGGTTTTAATCAATTAGAGTTGGAATGAGAATAAGCCCAATTTGACACTTAAGGTCAAATTGGGTCAACTTAGGTTAATTGGTCAAATTGGTTTGGTTTGATTCAATTGATTGCAATTGGGCTATCTAAGATGATCAACAATCATTATGGAAGGGATTGGATGGGTTGAATTGAAGTTGAACTCAACTTGGTCATTTAGGCCACATTGGGCTAAGTGGACCAATTGGGTTGATTGAGTTGGATTAGATCGAATTAGGTGTTGAGAATAATTCAATGATGGATTTAGAGTTGATTGGTGGTTTTGATTGCAATTGATTTGAGTTTGATTGAATGTTAGCTCATTTTGACCTTTTGGGTCAAATGAGCTAACTTGGGTTAATTGGATTCATTTGATTTCATTAGTTTGATTGCAAGTATTGGAAAAGTTTGATATGATCTATTAAATAGTTGGAGTGCTTTTGTGAAAATCAATTTGGGTTTAGTTTGTTTGAAAGGGCTTTGGGTTAGGTCCATAGGATCATGGTGAAATTAACTTAGGTTAAGGGCTAAGTTAATTTGGCTTGGATCTTGAATATAAAATAAAAATTCAATTGAGGTTGGTTGTGTTGGCTTGAGGTTGCTTTGGATGAGTGGACAAGCATGGGTTGGTTTAGGCTATAGGCTAGGTAGAACCTATTTGCCCTAGGGTATAACCTAAGCTTAGGGTATGCCTTCTTAAGTCTCTAGGCTTGGGTTTAGTGTTCCCTTAGCCACCATAAGTGTTTTATCACTAAGGAAATCCAAGTGCCTAGAAGATTCCTAAGTCTAAGATAGGAAGGATGAATCCTCACTCTAAAAGTGAGATCAACAATATCTCATGACACGGCAGACACAATTCGGATGGTTGGCATGATGGTTAATGATTTTTTCATAGTTTGACATCACGTTCGTACCACTCCGCATAGTAAAAGGGCAAGCACTTGCATACTTCTTGGTGGCACATTCTCTCCCTATAGATTCCCCTCTCAATGATGATCTTCCTGATGAATAGATCATAAATCTAGGGGATGCAAACACTTATCATTGGGGGATGTATTTTGATGGTGCAGCTTCCTCTCAAAGAGGAGAAGAACCATACTCTACTCTTCCAGGTAAAGCAAGGGTAGGTATAGTTCTCCTAACACCAGCCTATGATATGATGAGATTCTCATATCATCTATCTGAACCATGCACCAACAGTGAAGCTAAATATGAAACTTTGATCATCAATCTAGAGTTAGCCATCTCCTTAGGTATCTAAAGCATCAGTATATTTGAGGATTCACAATAAGTGGTCAACCAAATTATTGGGTCCTACAAGGTTCTAAAGCTCAAACTCCATCACTATCATAAGTACACCATGGAGTTACTAGCTCAGATCTCAAAAGTTATAATCTATAAGATCCCTCGAGGAGAAAATGCAAAATGGATGCCTTAGCCAAGCTTGCCAAAGAGTTGGCATGTCCAGAAGATAAATCCATATCAATAAAGGTTCATAATAGATCTCACCTCTTATTGATGTTGAACTTATCAACAAATGCACTCTTGAAGGAGAGGTTTCCATTGCTAAAAAGGATGAAGAGTTGGATTGGAGGCAACCCTTCATTGATTACCTAAACAAAGACAAATTATCTCAAGAGAAATCTCAAGCCCATCAAGTCAAACAAAGAGTACTCTCTTATGCTTTCATTGATGGCATCTTATACCAATGGTCCTTTGATCATATGTGATTATGCTTTTTAGGCAAACATGAAGCCCATTGTGACTGAGGTGCATTAAGGGTTATGCGGAGCTCCCCAGTCTGGTCCCAAGATGAAGGCCAAAATTAAGAGGCTTGGGTATTACTGGATGACAATGATCACATATTGCATAGACTTAGCCAAGTGTTTCCATTGGTGTTAAGTGCATGGAGTAGTTCTATATCAACCACCCAATATTCTACACCCGACTATAGCTTCATGGCCATTTGAGTATTAGGGTACTGACATAGTGGGTTTGATTGATCCTCCATTGTCCAAGGTTCACCAATTCATCTTAACAGCTACAAACTATTTCTCTAAGTGGGCGAAGGTGATCCTGCTCAGGGAAGTCAAAGCTCATCACATGCTTTAATTTATTAGGAACCATATCATATATAGGTTTGTAATACCTCACTGATTCATATCCAATAATGGTACCGCCTTCAAAAGTACTGAGATAAACAACTTTGCCCAAATACATAACATAGATTGGAGGTATTCTACCATCTATTATTCATGAGCAAATGGTTTAATGAAAGCCTTCAACAAAAGCCTCATCCAAATACTCAAGAAGATGCTCAAATGATAATAAGTGGCAGTGGCATGAGCAATTAGTTGAGGCTTTGTGGGCTTACCGCACCACCTATAGAACTCCAACATAATCTATCTCATTCTCTTAGTGTATGGGTTCAAAGCCATTCTTCTCTTAGAGGTCCAACTCTATCATTAAGGATAACTATGGGTGGTAAAATTATAATAGCAAAACACTAAGCTATGGTTGGAAGAGCTCAAAGGTCTGTAGGAGAGTGGCCTGCGGGCAAGCCAAAACCTCAAACTATATAAATCCATAATGGTTCAAGCTCATAGCAAGCTGGTCCTCCTTAGAGCTTTTCAGGTTGGGGATATCATTTTGGTTCTAAGGAGACCTATTGTAGCCTTTTGCAAGATGGGAGGCAAGTTTGAACCTACTTAGGAAAGCTCTTTCGCCATAGAAAAGGCTTACCAAGGTGGTCGTACCAACAAATCAACCATAAAGGCAAACACCCGATGCTTCAAATCAATAGATTTTATCTAAAGAAATATTACTCATAAATAATGTTCCAAATAATCTCTTCATCAATAAAAATTCCATTCAGCCAAATTATTCTCTGAATTTGAATGTCTTCGATTGAAAAATTCTCTATGTGTTTAGGATAGGTATAAGAGAACCCGAGTGGTGTCCTTTTCTGATAAGCACAACACAAACAAAATTACACACTAACATGAATCACGAACACAAATCCAATTATCTCAGGCTGCTTTAAGTTAAGATAAGACCCCCATCACTTAGTAGCTGCTCTAGGTAAGGTTTGATTCACTACTTGACTAGTGGTTCACCCCAATAGTTTCCCTTGCTTTGGAAGATGTGAGTCCCGTGCTTTCTTCTTAGCTTGACCATTGCAAATCAATGAACCCCTTTTTTAGTTTGATGCATTCTATTGTAAAATCAGTAGACCATCCCAATGGTTGATCATATTTTTGGAGATGTGAGTCCCCGAGCTTTCTCCTTGAGCTGACTATCGTATGTTGACTGGGTCTAAATGTATATCTAAGGATTAGGGTAAGACCTAGTGGATCCTCTTACTCATGACTACTTCAAGCTTTGGTTCAGTCCTCCTTTATGACTCCTCACTTAGTTATCACCCCAGGTCGAATAGTAGTTGTCTGGCCAACGACAGACTATCTCGATGATAAATTCCTCTTATGAAGGTGTGAGGCCCTGATGCATTCTTTCTAGATTCATCATCTCAAACTGATGGGCACCTTAATTTGGCTGGTGTTCACCATGTTAATAGCAATCCACCTAGTGGATAACACCGCTCAAGTAGATGTGAGTCTCTGCACTTTCTCTCTAAGTTGGCCACCGTATACCTACAGGCTTTATATTTCAAGGATTAGGATAAGACCCCAGAGGCACCTTCCCTATGAGCATTCTATTTGGATTATGTCTTCACAACCCCATCTAAACATGACCCAAATTACTATCGGATTTGATAGTTCCCCTCTCTTAATATCCACTCCATTAGTTGGAAGTTCTGTACTGCGAATGTACGGGCTATCCCTTGGGCCAGTAAATCTGAGATAGGCCAAAGCCCTCGTATCTCCTTTTCAATGTGCCATATCATAAATTGAACCACTTAACCCAAAGTGACCTAAAAGGTCCAATTAGACCAAACTTCAATCAAACCCCGTTGGATCAAATCAAGCTATCCAATCTCTTCATTGATGATTGTAGAATATTATTGGACACTCCACTATAATCAATTGGACCCAACTAAGCTAATTTGGCCCTTTAATCCAAGTTAACCTAAAGTGACCTAAAAGGCCAAATTGGATAAAATCATGTGCTAAGCTAAATTAATTTCAATCAATGACTCTCACCAACCACAAATTGAGTATTGAACATGACTCAACCACCAATTGAACCTAACCAAAAAAATTTGGCCTCTTGACCTAAGTTGACCCAATTCAACCTAAAGGGGGAAAATTGAGTCAAATCAAATCCTAAATCACATTGGTTGAAACCAATTGTCTAACTAATCACTAATTGAATATTGAACATGATCCTACCTTTTATTGGACCCAGTTTGGTCAACCCAATTGAATTAAACTATGTAGCCTAATTTGACCTAAAGGGTTAAATTGAACTAAATCACTCCATAATTCAAATCAATTCAAACAACTCTTTCGATCAATCATCAATGAACAATTGAACATAGACCTAACCCATGTGTAAGCCAATTTGGCAAATTTGGTCAAATTGGTCGACATGGCCATTTGACTCAAATTGAATCATATGAACCAAATCCAGATCTAACTCAAATTAAACCAAACCAATTATACTACATCATTCCAAATGACCAATTGAACTTAACCAAACTCCCACTTTGACCCAATTTGGTCAAAAATTATCAACTTAGCCCCATTGAACTCATTTGACATATGCGTCAAATTGAGCCAAATTCAACCAAAATTGGCATGACTCACCCTTGGGTCACCATGGGCCTGCCCAAGTAGGTCCAACCCATGGTGAACCCGAGTTAAGTCAAACTCATGAACCAAGCCATCCAAATGAGACAAAATTCTTATTTGGGTGGGTTCTCTAACTCCCCACCCCTTTGCAACCACTTTTGGCCTTTCTTGGACAAAGGACCATTGACCCAATCTAACCCAAGGTTGTTGGGTCCAACCTTTAGCCAATAGAGGGTGACCTCACTCATAAGCAACCATTAATCCACCTAAGGAGGAGCGTACACTCCATGACAGCCCACTATACTCGCTTAGCCTCTCACACACTTCCACCTCACCAGTCCCCTGCCACCTCCGGCAACCAACTCCAGCCAGAAAACTTCCAAAGGCTGAAATAATCTCAGCCCTTGGTTTAAGTGGAGAGGAGAGTATAATCCTCTCCATCCATTCAACCTCATCACTGACCTTCCTCAGAGCATTCCAAGCATTCCCCAAGCTTCCCGTGCACCCCATCACTGGTGAGATCAAGCTCCCTTTAAGCCCGAGAGCTCCATCTATCCAACCTCACCAAACTTCCACCAAAGCCAAATTAACTTTCCCCACATCTTTACCACACTACGGTGACCCAAAATGAATCGATCCCCGATTGATTCAACCACCGGAAGGCATCCCTAGAATAATTCTGGCGACTTCAGCGGTAGCGTTTACTCCACAAATCCGATCGGCGGAGAGGCATCTAAAGATCTTCTCAACCTTTGTCTCTTCAAGAAGAAGCTACCACTATCAACGAACCATCAGTCTTTAGCTCAGGGTGAGGTAAAAATCTGGCAACCGTAGATTTGGCCCTTAGGTGTTAGTTTTTTTAAATGAATTATGTTTTCTTGTGAATTCCACCCTAGGATCTCCCTAGATTTCATCACTGATCAGTTTGGAGTTGATTTTTCCATCAAATGAGCTCTGGTGAGCTCATATCAAGTGTTGAAATGCGGATGATGTTTGTCTTCCATCGGGGAAAACATCCTATTTTAGCATGATTAGAGCGGCCGGTCATGATAATCATAGAAATCGCATCCTGTTGAGTCGGTAATTACATCGGACATTTTAAATAGCCAATGCCATTGCTCCATGTGGAAAAGGCTGTCATGTCAGTGTCTACATGGCTTCGACGATTTTAAATGAATAATTTGGCTTAAAAATTCAATTTAAGCGTCCAAAACTTCAAAAAATCATAACTAACTATAAAAAATCCAAAAAAATACAAATAATTATGTTTTGGAAAGCATAGATAGAGGAGAATTTAATAAAAATAAAATCCCCACCTAATGTCTAATGAACAATGCTTAATTAAAGTTTAAAGCTTTGGCTAATTATCTTAATTAAGGCCAAATTACTTAGCTAATTAATTTCAAATTTGGCATGTTGATTCTATGGGATGTCCTCTGCTTCCTGTATTATTTTTGAAATTATTTGTCATATAATTTGGGAAATCTCAAATTTTTAATCCTAATTACCCCTTTTAAGTGATTTAATAATTATTAAGATTAATGAACAGTAAAATTGAGTAATTATGGATAATTAATCAATGGAAATAATAAGGATAACATGAAAATTAATTAGGACTCTCTCTCTCTAATTAATTTCAAATACATTCCCTTAATGAATTTAATTAACATATTTAATAATTAAGGATAAATTAAGGAAATTAATAATAAAATTCAAATGAAATCAACTTAAATAATTCAAGTGCCAACCCATTAACCCTTTTATGTGTTTAATAACATAAAGACATTAAAAAAATTATGATTTCCCTATTGGTGTGTTAATTCATAAGAGTATTTAGCTTAAATATTTTTCTTTCTTAATTGAATTAACCCTTAAGCATGAGCCTAATTGCATTAGATCTCCTTAGGTGCATTATTGATTTCACTTTTCCAAAGCATATCATTGAAGGCTCGTGATTAAGCATTTAATTAAATTAAAGAAGCTTAAGAAGGGTAATCAAATTGGTGTATTTAATGAATTGAATCTAATCACATCATAAAACATATTTAATTTCTTTCCTTCAACATATTAAATAACCAATATGGGATGGAGTGAATCCTAAGTACCATTTCTCCTCTTTAAGTTTTAATAACTTGAACATTAAAATTAGACTTTAAAGAAGCTTTGATTAGGCTTAATGGATGTTCATTTAACTTGACTATCCTTAGGGTGTGATTAAATCAATTATGTTATGTGGTTATATTTAATTACTTCCTTTCAATTATCATAAATGTGTATGTCACGTGCTTCACATCTTCATGTTTTAACATTAAAAGAATATGGTTGTATCCAAATTGCATTAGTTGAATAAATTCTATTATATGGTGTGGTTATTATCACTAGTAATCTCAAACTATTTAAAACTATATATTAACTATGAATCAAATTATTTGAAATTTAAATCAATGCCTATTATGAAGAATTAATTATGTGAAGATGACATTTTCATTTATTCATAATCAAAAGATGGAAATTGATTATTTTATTCTTATGTTCTATGTATATGTTTACATGCAATTAAATTAGCAAGTATATAGTCTGGACATCTCGAGAATATGAAGCTTTAAGTAGCCCCAAGGAGGTCTTAGATAATCTCACTTCCTTGGTTTAACCACAGCATGTACTTGCTTAATTTCATTTATGTGTATGCATATGCTAGAATATAAAATAACACCCCTTTCTTTATGTCATTAAATTTTGCATAAATAAAAGGATTTTTATACATAACCTTTGCATGATTTTGTTTCTATGCTTGTGTGTATTTGAATTGGCAAGTATATAGTCTGGACATCCAGGAACACGAGGCTTTAAATAGCCCCAAGGAAATCTTAGATAATCTCACTTCTCTAATTTAACAATGGCATGTACTTGCTTAAATTCCTAATATATACTTGCATATGCTTAGCTATGAGATGAAATCTACCTTTTTTTTTATTAAATTCATGCATCAACATTTATTAAGTATGCAAAAATATGGGTGTATTGCATGTATATGTATAAACCAAATCAAATATTAGAGAAATTAAAATTGAAAGAGTGTGGATATTATTGATAATGAATGAGAGTGGTGGAGTATTACTCATATGATGGTGACTAGATTTCATTAGTCTTAAGATGTCTTTCATGTTTGAATGAAATTCATTAAGGCTAATCTAAACTTAGGCTAAACAAAATTCAAAAGTGGTTGATTAAGAGAATTAAAGCCATAATAATCCATCTTTAGAGAATAATTTAGGCTAAGGATGAAAGAGTCAAGCCTCTTTCTTCTCTTTATAATGATTAAATCTTAAGTAAATAGCGAATAAAAAATTAAAACACATAAGTTAAAATCCAATCAAACTACTAAAAGACTTAAATTGAAACCATCCTTAATGAATAATTTAAACAATCCCAAGACTTTAGACAATCATAATTTTAAAGCTTAATCAAGACATACCACCTAAGCCTTAGCACACAAATTAAAATACTAAGTCACTAACTTTAATATTAGGTTAGGCTGGTGTATATTGTGACGATATGTTTTATTTTATAGTGTAATATTTTAGACTAGATAGTAGGATTATTTGTGCATAGACTAGATGTTAGATCGTTATTAGCCTAATGATATTTTATGTAGGGGATTATGCTTGAGGGGTAATAATAAATGAATATAAATATTCTTGCTTGCAAGTGCTACTTATGCTCCTAAGCATAATCCAAATAAGACAAGTGGGCTTGGTTACCCAAGTACAGGGTCCTAAGTCCAAATATGTGAAATATAATTGCTTGGCTTGTATGTTTGTTTGGCTAACATCCATTTTGTAGGTATAACTAGATTTCATTTTTCATAAAAATGTAATTTTTGTAATAAGGATTAGGATTAGTGTGATGAAGTTTAGGATGAGCAGTGGCTAGAAGAAAAATACTTAGCAAACTGATCCAAAGAAGAAAAAATGAACAAAGATTGAAGAACCCCATAGCATTTATTTTATTTATTTCAATTATTAAAATTTAATTATAATCCGGGTTGTATAAGAGTAGAGCTCAGCTACCCAATTTCTTCTCTTTCTTTTGGGTGGTACTTCTGTGACCTTTTATTATTTTATGAAATTCAAATATTTGATTATTTTGTTTAGTTTGTATAATCAAAATGACATACTTTTCATAGGTTTCTAAAAGTTTGATGATTTGATATGTGGCCTCGATGTAGTAGGCTCTTTAGGATAAAATTAATTTTTTTACTCTCACTAAATAACTCATAACTAAATTCTATTATAACTCAAAACCTCACTTTAAAGCCTTGGCTTTTAATCAAGATAATAAAAGATTTAGCAATCCATTAACTGGATGATTGTATGTTATAACAACATGCATGTCATATTATTTTGCTCTTGAATAGAGAAGTTCTCCATTCTTGCATGATATGGGACATGCTTAACCTTTAAGAGTGGTCCCTTGTAGTAGAGAACACCTCTTCTAGCTGATTTAGCCTATAACTTAATTTCATCATGCATGTAGCAAAATTGTCTAAGCTTTGGTCCAAAATAAATGTGTCAAAGAGATCTTAAAATTTATAAATTTTCAACATTAGTCTAAGTCATGTTTGCATACCAAACATTATCTAGTCTCTTAGGGAGTGAATTTAAGATTCTAGCTTCCTTTCTAATTAAATAATAGTCTAGCTATGTTACATCTATATGAGACTGACCTACTGGTTTTAAAGTGTAGGAGGTGTTAGCTAGCGGCCACTCCAGGCGATTGTAAGTCCAGAAGAGTCGGGATGTGTTCACTCTCTCTTATGGAGGTGAACCATTATATCCCATATTTCTTGAGTAGAATTAGGCTAAGCTCTTAGCTTGTGCTAGAGCACTCCAGATTTAGGTTTCGAGGCAACTTGTTTCTCTCTTACTATGAGTATAACTCCTCACCTTTTATGCTTTCTCATAATCTTGTGTTGTTGGAACATAAGTCCTAGCATTCTAATAAAATTTTAACTTAAATAAAGATAAATTCTCTCTTTCAAAAAAATATAAAATTTCATTATAGGATATATTGGAGCATTCAGAAGGCACCCTAATATCTTGGGTGCTCCCTACTTATCCTCTTATGGAATCTATAAATAAGTCTTCCCATTTGAACTCTTTCCACTTGATTTTCAAAAATAACCAATCTTTTAATAGTCTAGCCTTGAAATCTTTTGAGAACACTTATTGACTACTTTAATCGAGACTATTTTTAGGAAAGTCTCATTTCTTAGGATGTAATTAACTATGGAAGCTTACTTCCATAAGGAACTAAAGAATCCAGCATAAAATAAACCCTACCTTACTTATTAAGGAAGGAAAAGATCTGTCATGTAGACCCATCATAAAATTTGGATAATTAAGTCCATTGTGGGGGTGATATTTCTATCTTCAGAGATAGTACATCATACCATAATATCACACCTGATCACTTCAATAAGTACCCCCTAAAATCTGTGTGGTATCCCTACGACTCCAAATTAAAATACCACGCATGCTTAATTTAGTTGTGAACAATTAAAACACAATTTTAAAATTTAGTGTTATATATAGATATCAGAAGAGTCATAGAGAAATAAAGAAAGAAAAATAAACAAGTATTTTAAATATACATAGACATATAATATTTAAAAATAATATATAAATAATCATTTACATAATTAGTAATATACTAATTAAATTAAAATGATTAACTCTTTTATATCTAAAAAATAATGGTAAGAACTTTTCTAATGATGCGATTAAATGAATAATATTTTAATTGTGTGTAAAAATAAAATTTATTATAAAATTATCATATTGTAATATTTTATTATATAAAATTAATAAAATTATTAATTAAAGTATTATTAAAAAATAAATATTATCAAATAAAATATAAATAATTATAAATAAAATTTTTTCTTGACTAAAAATAAATAAAATCAAAAAATACAAATAAAATTTATTTTAGAATATTTAATTATTACAATTAATTTACAAATTTTCTAGATATTAAAATCTCAAATACAAATAAAATTTATTTCTAATATTTATATTGTTAATTTACAAATTTTCAATATTAAAATAAAATCAAATACAAATAAAATTTATTTCTAATATTTACTTATTTTTTTATAAATTTTCTAAGATATTAATTAGTGTAAATAAAATTTAAATATTATCATTTTATATTAAAGTAATTTAAAGAAAAAAAAAAAATATATATGTAAAAAATATAAAAAAATATATATTATGCTATAATATATATATTATATGTATATATATATAATAATTTCTTCTTTATATATATATACCTATATTATATATATTTATTCTTATATTAAATTAATTTTGTTTTATTAAATAAATTAATCATCAAAGTTTAATGTTTATTTTATTAAATAATTTTCTTTAATAAATGTTTACTCATTAATTATTTTTTCTAAATACAAAATTTAATAATTATTTTATTTTTTTTGATTTATCTTGAATTATTTATTATCAATTTGAATAAACTTAATTATATTTATTAAATCTTAATTGGATAATATTTATTTTAATTAAAAGTTAACATTAACATTCTAAGTGAATTCAAAAAAAATAAAATTAAAAGAAAAAAAATGTTTTCCTTTCTCAAATCTTTGTGCGCTCAAAATCATGTAATAATCTTCACATTAAATGGAAAGGAAAATAAATCTCAAATTTTAGGTATTTATTAAGGCATAAGAATTAAGAATTTGCATTCTTAATTCTTGAAAAAGAATGAGAAATAAATGAAAACCATCAATATATTTTTATGTGATTTATAATATTCAATTTTAGCTTATTTCAACTGGATATTGTGTTGATTTTGTAAGAGAGTTGGGTAGATTATTAGCTTTATGCAAGATCATTTTTTTGAACTTCACTTTTATCATACTCACGAGTTCAACCATTGTAAACACACCTCGATTGACTTTTGAGTCTCCTCAATTCAATTATTGTGATACAAGATGCACTAGTGATTCAAATTTAAATATGTTAAAATTGAGTTAGGCTTTCAAATTGAAATATTTGAATTATATAAGCTTTAACAATTTCAAATGGGCATATAGTATAGTCATGAACATCCAGATATGGTTCTTAAAGCTGAACATCACCTTTGAGCTAAGCCATGTAATCAATCATGTACACCATTGTCAGGTACCCTTTGGATAGCTCAAAACTTAATATCAATGACAACTCAGTAGTCTACAGTCTCTTCTCTTTTTTTTTCTTTTTTTTAATGAAATTTAAATTTCCTATAAAAGATGTTTACTTATATGGAAAAAATACTGTGAAAAGAGTTATACATATATAGAATGTCTTTCCAAAAAAAGAAAAAATAAGAAGGGACTTGATTCAGAAAAATCTTTCATAGAACCATCACATTAAATGTAACCTGAAAATATGACATCAAAATAGAGCTTGACTGGTATATGATTGAGGCATCTAAGTGAGAAGATCAAGAAACAAAGCTTAACAAAATAAGTGATGTAGCTCCTTTTCTTCATCCTACAACTGGAAATAGCAGACAACAAAATAGAGAATGAAAACAAATGTTGTAACAGAATTGATATTATATTGATAATCAAGATCAAAAAAATCACCTCCTTGCTACAGATATAACTACCTTAAATATGCGGTCCCCTAACAAAAAAATATGATATGTTTGTAAAAATGTAAAATGCAAATATAATCATTACTAATTCTCCCTATTTAAATAATCTTTGTTTACGCTTCGAGTCAACAAATTGCTTATATCGTTGGTTAGACTGTTGGAGTTGTGTTATGATGTCTTCAATCATGTCAAGGAAATATGTAATGACTTGAGAGACTGTAGTGTTTTTCAATTTAGGTAATATTGCCTCATCTATAGTATTGTTAGGCTCCTTGGCATAAACAATGATGAAGGGAGTTCAACCAATGGAACGGTTGACCTGGAGTTATAAACAAATTTCACTTGCAAAGTACATCATCTCAAGATTGTTGTTTGTCTGCGATTACACACCGTAGCATATTACTGAGAGTGTGATTTACCAATTCAGTTTGTCCATCAATTTGGAGGTGATAAGCAGAGCTTAGTCCAATGTCAATTTTTAATTATTTCCATAGTTCGCGCCGAAAATAACTATTGAATTTGGTGTCTCAATCCAAGGAATGTTGCAAGGATGTCCATGAAGTTTGACATTTTCACGAAAGAATAATTTAGCAATATTATTGACATCAAACGTCTTACGACAAGGAATGAAATGATAGTCGATTGACCACCACCATAATAGAATCAGCTCTCCGTTTAGTGCGGGGTAACCCCCAACACAAAATCAGTACTTAGATCCTCCCATACTGAATATGGAATAGTTAACAGCAAGTATAACCCAGTATTTTGGGATTTGCCTTTACAAGTTTGGCAAACTGAATTGTGTTTAATAAATTGATCGATGTCTTTCCGCATTCGTGGCCAGTAGAATCGTTGTTGTTGCTATTGGATGATCTTATCTCTACCCAAATGAGCTAAAAGTCCACCTATATGTAATTCACGGATCAATTGTTGCCTCATTGAGGATTCTGTGATGCACAACTAGTTGCCTCAAAACAAGAAACCTTCCTAAAGGCAAAACTCTCCTATCGGGCTCTTGTTTTGGCACCAACTCCAAGCTTCAATGAAATTAGTGTCTTCAGAGTATAGAACCTTAAGAGCTTGGAATCTGGTCACTTCAATTTATATGTGAATGAGCAAATGACGCCTTCAGCTCAAAGCATTCGCAACTCTGTTGCTCTTTCCTGCTTTGTGCTTAATTACAACCAATTGACTCATCCAACCCAACCAAGCTCAATTTAATCAAATTGAGCTAGCAACCAATTCAACCCAAGCCAAACCAAATCAATCCTTATAATAACTTTCAAATGAACAATTGATCGTATTTCAACTCCCAATTAAAGCCAAATAGGCCAATTGGTCAATTGATCCGTTTAACCCCATTAATCCAATTTGATATAAATGGTCAAATTAAACCAAATTTTGATCTAATTCAAATTAAATTAAAGCAACACTTTCATTTAGCCCTAAATTGATTATTGAACACTTTTCAGTAATCAAGTGATGCTAATTTGATCAATCTAACATAATTGATCAATTTAGCCCAAATTGACTTAAAGGGTCGAATTGAACCAAAACTTATTTTTATCTAAATTAAATCAAATAATAATATATGATAAATCTCAAATGGATAATCAAACATAACTCAACCTTCAATTGCACACAATTTGACCATTGTAACTAAATTGGTTAACTTGAACTATTTGGCTTTTATGAATCATATGAGTAAAATTTAAATTCACTCCAAGTTAAATCAAACTAATTTAATTAATGTGCTCCAAATCATCAATTGAACTTGACCTAATAGCACCTTGGGTCCAAGTCAACCTAACCCAATTAAACCTAAATTGATTTAAATAGGTCACCATGAGCCAACCCAACCAAACTTGGCATGACATATCCTCACATGCCCCTTGACCTACCCAAGTAAACACGGCCCTTAGAGAACTCAATTCAACCCAAACCAAGTGAACCAAGCCACTCATAAAAGATAAAATCCCAAAATAGCATAGTCCAACCTCCTTTAGCCAAGACAACACCTTTAGCATGCCTTTGAGCACTCTCCAACTAACCCAAAGCTAGCTTGCTTAACCATTGGACAAAGCGAAGTCCCCTTCACCTTGGACATCCTTAGTTCACCAACCATGGGATGTCCACTTCACCAATGGCCACCAAACTCCTCTAGCCACTAGTGGAGGTCCAGCACATCAATCCCATACTTAAACCAACCACTGCTTGAATGATTATCATGGATTAAACCCACTATAATGGTAGTTCATATAGGGAGGAGCGTATACACCACCTCACCCTTTCAAACTTCACACACATCTTCATTCCAACCCTAAAGAGAGTCCCTAAGATCCTTTGAGCTCTTTGTGCATCCCATCGCTAGCGATACCAAACCTCTCTTCAGCCCAAATAACCCAAACACTCAACCTCCCAAACTCATCCCCTAAGCTTCTTCACACCTTCCTCACACTCAAGCGAGTCAAAATGAATTGAGATCCACTCAATTCAAGCATGGGAAAGTTGTTCAAGACCCACTCTAGCGAGCTTGTGGTGGTATGATGTCTCTAAAGCAAATGGAGAGAAGGCAAAGGTGGGCATCAATAACAGGGCTTCATCTTTACTAGACGAAGCAACTCACATGCCAGATCATCGGTCTTTAGCTCTAGGAAGGTAATTCCTCCACAACACGTAGATCAACCTATAGGTGTTGGTTTTTGTAAAGTGTTTGTGTGATTTGGTTCGTTCAAGCTATATGAATCATTAGAATTTCATCACTTGATCATTTTGGAATCATTTCTCCTTCGAAACAAGCCTTGGTTGGCTCAGATCAAGAAGTAAGAGGCGACGGTCTCCATCTCTCGCTGAAGGTTGAATACAAATCACAAGTTGTCCATCTCGCATGATTAGAATGGATGACCGTGATAAATCATGCTTATAATTTTTGATTTAATCTTTTAAAACTATGGTTTAATCTATACCATTCCATTTTTTATTGGATAGCCCATAATGAAACTGTGTCTGCCATCATTGAGTTAGCAGCCACCGGGGATGGTTTAAATAACTAATCTCATACCGCACATAAAGCCCGGCTAACTCATTGTTAATTGTGTAATCTGGCTTAAATAGGTTTTAAAATGTAATTAATGAGGTAGAAATTTGATAAATAACAACTAATTGTAAAAAAATATATAAATAATATAAATAAATTCCCTTCAAAAACCTTAAATATAAGAAAATATATGAAAAATAAAAGCCTTACTTTTTACTAAGTGTACAAAGACTAATTATGATTTGAATATTTTCATTAAAGTTAAAATTAAACCATAATTACTTAGCCAAATGACTTGAAATTTTAAGTTAACATTCTATGGGATGACCTCTATCTCACATAATTATTTCAAGTCAATGGGGTGAATATATTAAAAGATCCAAATTTTCAAACTATAATTAGCCATTTTGGCTATAATAAATTTATTTAATTAAAAATATTATAAAATCATTATGAATGGTTAAATGTGTATTATGAGCTTAATAATGACCACATAAATTTATTAGGACTTCTGGTCTTATTTATTTCTCAAAATCACCATTAAGAGCTTTTTATTAATTAAATAATTCATTTGTTAACCTAGGGCTTAAGAAATTCATAACTAATAATACAAATCACTAAAAATTGCAAATGAACTCTCTTTGTGCTCAACTAATAAAGAGTTAATCAATAAAATTAAAATCTTTGAATGATTTTGGTTGTTTTAAGAGTAATTGCTTAATTAAGATTTTATTAATTAATTAATTAATTACAAAATATTAGTACAAATGACTTTAAACTTTCAACATTCATTGCACTTGTTATTTTGCATGCTCATTAATTTTTTTATAATTTTTGGGCTTATGCACTATGATTTTTTTATTTTTAAGGTCTTTTGGGCATTAATTAGATCAAATAATTATTAAATTCAATTAATTCATAAAAATTGCCATTCCCTGTTAAATTTCATTAAAAATCAAAGCTTATGTATAGGATAATTTTATTATTTGGTCTTTCCTCAATAAGTCTAATCAATTGTAATTAGAATGCATTTACTAAAGAATTTTAATTAAGCTTAAGTAATGTCATTTTCATATGAATAGCCTTAAGATTTAATAGCTTAAGTATGTTGCTTTATGATATCCATTTGACATTCTTCTTTCACTTATAAATGTGTGATTAGTTCATAGATCATTCACATTCATATTTAAAATTAAAATCCTTAAATGCATTGTGGTGTTTGTTCTCAATGTGTATGAGAGACACCACGCAGATCTAAGGATGTACTTATTTAGGTGATCGGGTACGACATCAAGGAATCGTGCACTATCTCGAAAAATAGACATCATCACCCTACAATGGACCTAATTCACCTAATAAGAACTCCTAAAGCATGATGGGTCTTCAAATATACCAAAGATTTTTTCCCTACTTTACATAGATGAATAAAGTAGGGTTTATATTAAACTAAATTTCTATATGCCCCATAGTTAATTACATCTTAAGGAAGGTGAATTCCTTAGGAATACTCTCATTTAAAGTAGATAATTATTGTATCCAAAGATTTCAAAGATAGGACTATCAATAAATTGGCTATATTTAGAAAAACTAATCGGGATAGATCAAAAGGAGAGACTTATTATCGAAGCCAAAGGAGATGAGTAGCGAATGCTCATGATAAAAACTTAATGAGCATTCTAATCTATCATATGGTTGGGATATATATGTTTGAACTTGAAGAGAATTATTTGTTTAAGTTGAATTTTATTAGAAGACTAGGACTTATAATCTCACAATACAATATTATGAAAATGCCTAAGAGGTAAGGATTTATGCTTGTAGCCCGAGGAAAATAGCAACCTTGGATCCTCAATCTAGGGAGCTTTAGTGGGGCCAAAGCACGTCATAAATCTAAGTGAAGATGGGTATATGGTTTGCCTCCATAAGAAATGATAAACCATCCGACTGTTGGACTTATAACTACCTGGAGTGGCAGCTAGCTAACTCCTCATATGCTTTAAAACCATGTGGTCAAGTCATATGATTTTGCAAGGTGATTAGGTTGTTATTATTTAGAAAGAAACTAAAGTCCTTAAACTCACTCTCTAAAAGACTAGAGCATGAGTGGTATGAGCAATGACTTAGTCTAATGCAAATCTTTTAAATTTTTATTTGATTTTGGACTCTTCATTTTGACAAAGGCTATAATTTTTATATGTCTAAATGTATGTTGAAATGAGGTTATTGGCTAAATCAGAGAGAAAGAGTTATTTTCCATTAGAGAGAAAGAGTTATTTTCAATTTTGACAAAAGTCAAGTCTTCCCTTATCGTGCAAGGATAAAAACCCTCTCTTAGCAAAAGTGAAACAATATGAATGCATGATATTAAGCATACAACATTCAACTAAGGGATTGCTAAATCTTTTAATTATCTTGATTTAATGCCTAAGTTTTATGTAAGGTTATGAGTTATTTAGAAAATTTAGTTATAAGTTATAGTTGGGGTAGAAAGTTTATTTTGTCCTAAGAGTCAATTATGCCACACATTAAATCACCATATGAAGAAACTAAAAGAAAGATGACATTTCATATTAATAAAATAAAATATCAAATAATTTTAAATCATAAAGAATAAGATCAGAATCGGTACCGACAACCCGAAAAGAGAAATGGGTAGCCGAGCTCTACCCTTATACAACCCGGTATATGAAATAATAATTACAAATTATACAAATGAATAAATGCTATGGGGGGTTCGTCTTATCTTCATATTTCCTTCATTTCTTCATTTGAATTTGATTGCTTCAAAGGCATCACGGGAGCTCCCAAGATAAAGCCTTCTAACCACCGCTCATCATAATCCCCCCATAACACTAATCCTAATTCCTAATGAAAATTTTTATTTAGAATATGAAATATAAATCTAACTACACCTGCAAAACAAGTGTTAGCTAAATATACCATACAACTCATGCAGTTATATGAATAATTTGGACTTAGCACCCTGCACATGGACAACAAAGTCCACCAGTCCTAATCTAGATTGTGCTTAGGGGTTAAGCAACCTGTAAAAGAGAGCATTTATATTTATTTTTGAGCACCCCTTAAGCATAATCTCCTACATAAAACATGATTAGGCTAATCACCTAACATCCAATCGAATACACTAACATCCAAAATAATAATCATAAAACCAAACATATATCACTCCATACACCACCCTAACATAAAGCTAAAAGTGGTAACTTAATTCTAAGGTGTGTGTATTAACTTGTATGGTATGCATTAACTAGGCTTTGTTATAATTTTCTAAGTATTAAAGGATTTAATTATAAAGGGTGGTTTCACTCTAAGTCGCATAATTGATTTGCAAGTTCTACTTAGTGTTTTCTTTTGTTTCACTTGGTTTACACTTAACAACTAAGTGTTATAAAGAGAAGAAAAGAAAGGATCACTCTCTTTTATCCTTGCCTTAAGTCATATCTAAAGCAAATTAATTAAATGAATTCTCTTTGGTGAATGACTTATTACATATTTTAATTAATCCAAGGTTTAGGTTCACTTTAAATAATCTCATTCAATGAGAAAGGCATCTTAAGATTAATTGGAATTAATTACTATCACATAACACATGTTTGTTCATTTCTTTTTATCATATGTAGTATGTATATGACTAAGTCCTAAATATATCTATACATGCAATATCTGTTGGCACACTTAAATGATAAATATGAACATGTACATTTGAAGTTTATATTTTCCTTTTGATTTAATTATATTTATCATATTAATTTAAAGCTCTATCTAAATTCTTATGCAAAAATACATAAGAAAGAAATTAAACAGGTATGTGTCACTGTTAACCAGGGAAGTGAGATAATCAAATGACCTCCTTAAGGCTAAGCCTTATATTCCCGGGATGTTCGAACTATAAACCCATTTGCATTCAAACACATGTAAGCTTGCATACATGAATGTAAGAAGAGAGCTTTTAATCACATGATTAATTAATTATATCACTTAAACAATTGTGAATGCATGTGTTTTGGTAAAAGAAAGAGGGGTTCAACTCCATAATTAAGTATACACACATATGTATAAGAGATAAGAGCTACTATATGCTATTGTTAACAAGGGAAGTGAGATAATCAAATGACCTCCTTGAGGCTACTTAAAACCTCGTATTCCCCGGTGTCCATACCAACTATTTGCTTTACTCAAATACATATGAATGTCCACATAAATAAAGGAGAGAAAATTATGCAAAATTTGTGTTTTTATTTGACTGAAAAGGTTTATATACATTAAGCAAAGTCTTATTTAAATTCTAATATTGAAAGAAAAGAACTTTACCATAAGCTATATAATCATTTGCATTTTCATGTATTTATAACTAGCATTTATAGCATATATAATTATTTATTTATAAGATTTGAAAAATAGATTTTGATTTAATAATGATAGTAGCCACGCTTATATTAATTAGAATCAACACATGCAAGCTTGACATAAAAAAATTTATTTATTTTTAATTAATTTTTGAAGAAATAAATGCATGAATCAAGTGAAATACAACATTTTTAATATGATTGGAAAGAAATAAAGAGACACAAGCATGCAATTTCATTCAATCCAACTAATTTCAAAGGACAATCATATCAAATAAGCTTATTTAAAATAAACCAAAGCGTCTTAATGTCACTTTTGATTTTATATTTAACTTGATTTAAGAGATGTGAGAAAGATTTGATAATCCTAATCCCATTTCCCATATTTGTGAGTTAATTTGATTTAATAAGAAACAATTAGATTGATTTTATGGATTGATTAAGTTAAACATGGATTAAATCACTTAATTAAACCCTTACCTATGTTACCTTAAGGTAATTAATTAAATGATTATGAGCTAATGTAATATGCAAATGAATTGAAAAGTAAATAGCAATGCTCCTATGAAAAGGAGGCTTAATGCAATTAGCTCATAATCATTTACTAATTAAGCTTAAGAAACTATTTTAATTACTTTCATGATTTTCTCACACATGTGAGCTAATCATAATTTCATTAAGCCTCTTTAGGTTCTTGAACACATAAAGCTCTACCCAAGATGAATTAAGGGAATTTAAGATTTTTTATATTTAATGATCAAATGATTAATCCATTAATTCATTTCTCCTTAATTAATTATCAAGGTTAATTGATTATCTTTAAAATGAGATAGGCTTAAGGAAAAAGATAAAGAAAGAGATCCCACCCTAATTCCATAAGCCATCCATTTGATCAAGCATGATTTTATGTGATTTGAATTTTAATTTAGCTAATTAAGTGATTAATTAATTAATCAACCATCAATTAGCATTTTTGGTTAAAAAAGAGAAGGAAACTTACGAAAAAGATTAGGGGGGAGGCTCCAATCCAATTCCATAAGCCCCCTTACTATTCGACAGTGATTAGGGAGTCCAAATAATTAATTAATTATTGTTCATGTATCTAATTATCCCTTAATCAAGTTAAGAAGATAATTAGGTCTTAATTAATCAATACTCCTAATTTAAAAAGTAATAAATCCAAAGAAAATTAGAGGAGGTAGAGGTCATCCTCTCAAATATTCTCATAAATTTTGGGATCAATCACTTGAGAGATTATGGAGTAATTAAGCTTATTAAGTTTTTAATTAAACCCTAATTAAGCTATGTTAATTGTTCAAAAATACTTGAAAGTATTTTTATTAAATCCTCTTCTAAAATACCTTTAAAATGAGTTATTATTTATATTTCTTAAATTTTTCTACATTTAGTTATGAATTATGAAAATTTCATCCTTAAAATACATTATTTAACCTTCATTTAATCTATGCCAATCGTACCGCTTAATTTTCCACATGGGCACGGATTAGTTATTTAAGTTGTCATCATGCATGGCGGCGGTGATACTCTCGTCCATCTCGCTCGATGGTAGATCAAACCCGCGGTAGAAAGAGGAAATGAGCAAGACGGGTGATCAGAGCCATCCATTCCAATCACTCAAATGATTGGGATCCTTCTTCCTACAATCAGTGAGCCGCTCGTCTGGATCGCCACTCCAAACTCAACCCACACCTTCGCGCGAAGAATCCACAAGGCTCTAATTACTAGGATGAGTTCACATGCGAATTTTCTTCACAAAGAACCAACCAAATTTTTCTATATCTACAGTTTTGAGGAATTATCTTGCCGGAGCTCAAGACCGGTGATGGGATCGATGGAGGTAGCTTTGTCTACTAGAGACGAGGCCCTATTGAGAAGCAATTAATAAAATTCCACTTTCACTGGACAATTGGCATTTTGGAGCTTGGTGATCAACTCCTTGCTCGATGGGTTTGAAACTTGGGGAAGTTTGAGCCTCGATGAAGTATGGAGATGGTGTAGAATGAGAAGCTTTCATGAATGAGGGAGTTTGGATCAAGAGCCTCCTATTTGTTTCACTGAAGAAGGAATGCCGAGAGTGGGAAGCTTGGAATTACTCTAGAACTCATGGCTATTTGGAAGCTCGCATAAGAAAAATTCTATGCAATCTCATTCAAATTGAGGGAGTATACCCATTGATTTGTTGAGTTGGTTGAACGGAATGGCTTCCCATTTTTCGACCGGCCAGCGGCCGTCAGAGCACCGGAGAAGTCTCAATTGGGTCTACGTGGCTCGATTGGGTTGGAGGAATTCATCGGAGGTGGCTCAAGGTCTAATATGGGGAGATTATCTTAGCTTGATACCTTGGGTGCTCGATTTGTATGGGAGGTGAGCCAACTCACCTCCCTTTGGTCCATGTCCACCTGTATCTCATTTGGGTGAGAGGAAGCCATGGTGATGGGGGAGTGAATTTTATCATTTATGGTTGGAATCCAATGTGAGTAAGGCTTAACCAATGGACTATGGCTTGGGTGGGGTCCACTTGGCTTTTGGGCTGACCTAGGGTCAAATTGGGTTGGGTTTAGTCAGCCACCAAAGTCCCATAGGTTGGTTTTATGGGTTTTGGTTTCATTTGATCAAATGGGTTCATATGGGTTCATGTTGGGTTGGGTTGACAAATTGGTCAAATTGGTTTAAACCAAGGCTCAAGTTAGGTTCAAATGATCATTGGAAGAGTTTTAGTTCAAGTCAATCAATTTGGCTTAGGTTAGATTTTGGCTCACTTGGGTTCATATAGGTCAAATGGACTAAGTTGACCAATTTGACCAATTTGACAAAATTGGGTTGGGTTAGGTGTTGGTTTATGTTCAATTGGTTAATTGAAGATGATTGTAAGTTTTTGTTTGAATCAATTTGGGTTTAATTTGGATTTTTGTCAATTTTACCTTTTAGGTCAATTTGGGCTAGGTTGGGTCAAGTTGACCAATTGGTCAAATTGAACTCAATTTTGGCTTTATACAAGTTCAATAAATTATTTGGAATGAAATTAAGCCATTGGTTACAATCAATTTTGTTAAGTCATGATTTGACCCATTTTGGCTTTTTAGGCCAATTTGGGTCAACTTGAGTCAAATGGCCAATTGGGTTTGGTTTGGCTCAATTGAGGGTCAAATCATGTTCAATCATTGATCATGAGTTGGTTTGAATCAATGGTTTCAATCAATTTGGTTTATGGTAGATTTTGGCTAGTTTAGATTTCATTTGGGCTAAAGGTTGACTTGGTTTGACTCAATTTAAGGCAATTGATGATCCTAGGATGATTGTTGATCATGATATGAGGTTTGAATGGGCTTGGCTCAATCCAATTTTGGTTGGATTAGAACTTGGCTCAAAAAGGTCCTTTAGGTCGCTTTGGGTCAAGTGGACCTAAATAGGTTAATTGGTTTGGTTTTAGCTTGATTCAAATTTAGTCGAACTCATATATAAGCTTAGGATTGAAATATAAATCCAACTGCAATCAATTTGGAGTCCAAATGGATTTTGGCTTATTTGAAGTTTTCAAGTCAAAAGGCTAACTTAGGCTTGACTTGGGTTGACTTGAGTTTGGATTGATGATTGTAGGTTTTGTTTATAATTGGGTAAGTGATTGAAGGAATGATTGATTCAAGATAAATTCATTGGTTTTGGCTTGATTTGGATAGGATTTGGCCAAGTCCAAGAAATTGGCTTAAAAGGATTGAATTGGGCTTTGGTTTGATTTTGGATTTAGTTTTTATTTATATATTTCATTTATATTTGGATATAAATGAAGATATTGATTCAAGAGAAAATCATTGAATTTAGAGTCATTTGGAAGCAAATTTGATCAAGTCATGATAGGTCAAAAGGCTGGAGGAAATAAATTTAGTTTGATTTATTTTTTGTCATTGAATATATTTCATTTATATTTATGAATATAAATGAAGATATAAATGATTTATAAAGAAACCAATTGATTTGGGTTGATTTGAGTTATGATTTGATTAAGCAGGTAGGTCCATAGGGCTTAAAAAGGATTTGGCTTGGTTTAATTTAGTTTGATTTATTTTGGTTTTGGAATTTCATTTATATTTGAATATAAATGAAGGAATAATTGATTTATAAAGAAATTAATCAAGATTTGGGATTTGGGTTAAGATTTGATTCTTATGGAGGTAGATCCATGGGCTTAAGAAAGGTTTTGATTGGATTGGATTTAGTTTGATTTGGTTTTGGTCATTTAAGTTTGGATTTCATTTATATTTATGAATACAAGTGAAGGAACAATTGATAAATTAATTGATTTTGGGATAATTTAGGTAGAGATTTGGTTGAGCTTATGGAGCTAGGTCCATAGGTCTTAAGAGGGAAATTTGGAACTTCAAAATTAATTTTGAGTTTTGGTCATTTGGAATTGAGTTTGGATTTAGATTTCATTTATAATTGAGTGATTGAATTGATCTTTGAGAAAATCAATTGAATTGGGATTTATTTGAATTTGGTTAAGATTAAGTCTATAAGATGAAATCAAAGAGCTTAGAAAAGATTTTTGAATTCAATCATGAGGTTTTATGGAGAAATTTGAGTTTGAATTTGATCATGAGATTGATTATGAGTTTTGGAAATTTGGTTTGGGTTTGGTATGAATTTGTGATTTGGTTTGAGAAGAAAAGCATTGATTGGGTTTAGGCTATAGGGTAGGCAAGTCTTCCTAAGTCCCTAGGGCACAACCTATTCCTGTAGCTAAGCCTTCTAAGTCTCTAAGCTTAGGTTAAGTGTTCTCACTAGAAGTCTTAATACTTGGCTCTTAGTCTATAAGAGTCCTAGATCTATGATGAAGAAGTTGAGAACTCACTCCAAAAGTGAGGTCAACAAAAGGACCCCCAATAAGTGTGGTGTAACTGATAAGGCACACCGCACGTATTGGCATTAACCGAGATGATCAACAACGTCCAAAGGATCACAAGCACTAACAAAAACAATCTATCCCTAAACCTGAAAGGTAGATGGAATTGCGGTCTTAGTGCAATGTAACTCAACTTATGCCAAGGGCATAATTGAGGAGGAATCCACTAAGGGATTGAGTATGTGAACCTTCCACTGGAAGTTGTTCAGTATAGAGGATAAAGGTTTGAGTTTGATTGCAAATATAATTTGGGGAGAGAAGATCCACCGGGGATTAGGATTTATAACCCACCGAAGATGGGTGAATGAACCTACCACTAGGGAAGTAGGTTCGAATTATCCACCAGGGACAAGAATTTGGTTTGGTTTGATTTTTGATTGTGTTCTAGGCTCCACTAAGGGGCTAAATCGATTTGTGCATCGCTAGGAAAAATTTTGATTTGATTTTATTGGTGGGCATCCATTGGGGATGGGAATATGATTTGATTTTTTCATGATTTGGGGCTCCATTGGGGAGAGGATATGATTTGATTTAGAAGAAGTGTAGAGTATATCTACTAGGGATATGATCTCTGATCCGTTGAAGAAATAAGGTCGATTTGATTTATGGTTTTCTTTGGTTTATTTCGGGGAAGCATCCACTAGGGATAAGAGTGGATGGATTTAATTTAGATTCCACTGGGGAAGGATGGTGGATTTAATAAAATGGACCATGTCGGTGTGCGATAGATCCACTAAGAAGGGGCAATATCAGCCTTGTCCTATCTCAAATTTACAAATCTAAAGAGAAAATCTACCAGCCACGAGGTAGGACTAACCAACCTAAGTTACCTTTCAGTGTGCAATGGTCAGGTCAGGAAGAAAGCTTATAGATTTACATTCTCCTAAACAAGGAACCACTAGGGTGATCTACTGGTAGTACAACAAATCAAACCCGACCTAAGGCGACTATTGAGTGAATGCCACTATGGACTCATATTGACTCAAAAAAAAGTCAAGATTAATTTCATTTTAGATGAACCATGTCGGTGTGCGATGGATCCACTAAGAAGGGGATAATATCAGCCTTGTCATATCTCAGATTTACAAATCCAAAGGGATAGTCTACCGGTAGATCTAACCAGCCTAAGGGGTGCCTTTCGGTGTGCAATGGTGAAGTCGGGAAGAAAGATTGTAAACAAAGAACTACTGGGGTGATCGGTTGATAGCACAGTAAATCGAACCCAACCTAGGGCTATCCGGTGCAAACGATGGGGAAAGAATGTAATATACTTATATCTTCCAAAGCAATGACAAGGGTGACCTGGCACAACAAGTCAAACCCACTAAGGGCTATTCGAGAGTGTCACCGGGGACTTATCTCAACTCAAGAGTAATCGATCCTATGAGTTACCGACACTCTAAAGATAAGATGTCTGCTTGGGAAAAGGTACCACTCAGGGGGTGACCTCATAATCCACAAGCGAATATATATTTATTTTATTTATATGTTTGCGTGGACCCTATTAGTGTGCGAGAGACCATAATGAGAAGGAACTTATATCAGTCTAGTCCTATCTCAAACTTATTGGACCAAGGGAGAATCTGCATATCCGTAAGACAAATTCTCCAACCACAGGGGTGGCTACTAAGAAAGAGAAAATGTCCAATCCAAGAGTAACCCGGGTAATGTCTAAATGGGGTCGTTAAGGATGTGATCTAAATAGAGTGCCCACAAGGGAGGTGTCGCTAGGGGATTTATCCAGGACCCTGTAAAAGAAAGTCTATAAGTATACGGTGGCTAACTCTAGGTGAAAGTTTGTAGACTTCTATCTTCCATGAGTGGAGTATCCACGAGGGTCAGCCGCATACCATAACCAAGGTGCCCATGGTCTCAACAATCTAAGAAGAAGGCTTGTAGAGTTACATCTACCCAGATGGAAATGATCATCAGGATAGTCTATCGTCGGCGGGATAGTCTATCGTCGGCGGGATAGGTGCTATCCGACCTAGGGTGACTACTAAGCGGGAAGTTTCGTGTAAGGACTAAACCCAGACTTGAAGTAGTCATAGGAAAGGAGCCACTAGGGCACTTATCCAAAGCCTCAAATATACTCACCCTAACGATGCTAGTTCAAGAAGAAAGCGTGCTTACATCTCTCTTAAACAAAGTCAACATACTAAGTACAATAAGGCTACCAAACTAACATGGCCCAATGGTTTGCAATGGTCAAGTTAAGAAGAAAGCTTATAAACTTACATCCTCTTGATAAGGAATCACATGGGTGACACACTAAGGTAGCATGTCACCACCAAGAGCAAATTTAAAGTGAGTGCCATGGGGCTTTATCCCACATCAAAATAGCAGACAAAAAGATATGTGTTTGTTATATGATTGTGTGTGTAGTTTGGTTTGTGATGAAAGGATGCTGCTTGGGTTCCTTACACCTACCCTAAACACATCGTGGCGAATTCGCAAGCAAAGATGTTCCTCGATATAGAAGAGATGGGATTTGAGATGAAAATAACTTTTATTGATAATTATTTTCAAACAAAATATATGGATGGTATTTATTTAGTTAGAGCTCATTGATTGGAAGCATTGGGTGCTCTCTCTTATAATTTATAAGCTGATAAGATCCTCCCTAGTAGGCCTTAATAGTTTCCCAAGTGGGTTCAAACTTCCCTCCCATCTTTCGACGGGAAACAATTGGTCTCCTTATAATTAAAACAAACTCTCCTACTTGAAAAGCTCTAGGATGGACCAACTTGTAATGAGCTTGAATCATTTTAGCTTTGTACAACTCGAGGTTTAGGCATGCTCGGAGGCGTCTCTCCTCCAAACCTTCGAGCTCTTCTAATCGTAACTTGGCATTCTACTCCATGATAATCTTACTACCCACAACTATCCTTAATGATGAGAGTTGGACTTCTAATGATAAAACTACTTCAGACCCATACAGTAAGGAGAAAGGGGTAGATTGAGTTGAAATTATGTATGTGGTGGTGAAGGCTTCAACCAAGAATGCCGCCGTTGTCAGTTTCTTCTTTAATATTTGAATGAGAGTTTTGTTGAAGGCTTCAAGCCATTTTCTCGGTAGATGGTAAAATATCTCCAATATGTTGTGTCTCCGAAGTGATTTTAGTACTTGAATGTAGTATCATTATTGGATATAATTCCAAGGCACCAACCTATATATGATATGGTTTCTAAAAATTGAGCACATGGGCGTGACCTCTCTCGAGTGGATTGCCCCACCCACTAGAAAAGTAGTGGCGCCTAGAATGAACGATGACCCTTGGAAGAAGATCGATCATCAATTATATTGATACCCCAACACTCAAATGGAATATGAGGTGATGCAGAATATTGGGTGGTTGGTGTTGGACCACACCGTACACCTGAGATTGTTGGCATCTCCTAGCTACGTCCATGTAGTCTGTGATCATCGAAGGCCAGTAGTATCCTCGTCTCTTAATCTTGACTTTCATCTTTGGACCAGATTGATGCTCAGAAACCGAATACTGACATGATCTTACGATTTTTGTTTTCCAAATAATGTAACCACATATGATCGAAGGACCTCCGGTACAAGGTGTCATCCATGAGAGCGTATGAAAGGGCTCTCTGCTTCACCTGATGGGCTAATGATTTCTATTGAAGTAGTTTGTCTATATTTAGATAATCCATGAATGGTTACCTCCAATCTGACTCATCATCCTTTTTGGCAATGGTAACCTCCCCTTCAAGAGAGAATCTCTCGATGAGTTCAGCATCAACTAGAGATAAGACTTGTCTATTTTGGACCCTTATTGGTATGGACTCATCTTTCGGACATGTCAACTCTTTGACAAGCTTGGCTAATGCATCTTCTATTGCTTTCTCTCCTCGAGGAATCTTGAAAATGGTAACCTCTGGGATTTGGGCCAACAACTCATAGTGTACTTGTAATGATGGAGTTTAGCTTAGAACTTTATAAGACCCAATTTGATTGATAACTAATTGAGAATCCCCAAAATATGATACTCGATGCATAGCATAATGGCTAACCCAGAATCGAGCCTCATATTCAGCTTCATTGTTGGTGCATGGATTAGATGATATGAGAATCTCATCATATTACGGTCTAAAATTAGGAGAACTATTCCTACCCCCACCTTTCCTGAGAAAGTAGATCGTGGTTCTTCTTCCTTTTGAATAGAAGTCCCCACCATCAAAATACATCTCCCAACGGTGAATGCTAGTGTCCCCTAAGTTCATGATTTGTTCATCAGGGAGGTCATCACTAAGAGAATCAGGAAGTGGTGCTAAGAAATCCACTAGTACATATCCTTTCATCGGAGGGGTATAAAGTGATGTCAAACGATAAATTGGACCAACATGCCAACCGCATGTCAACATCTAATGTCATGATATATTGCAATGGATTGACCCTAGATATTAAATTCACCTTATGAGAAAGCATGTAATGTCATAGTTTTTGGGATGCAAAGATTAAAACTAGACACTATTTTCAATGGGTAGGTAATTTGCAGGGATTAGATAAGAGTAATAGAGTATTTTCTTTCCTCATTGTTTGGGCCAACAGCTCAAAGGGAGTCATCTAATGCAAATATATAGTATGGTGAGCCCAAGATGGGCTACTAACTTGCATCATAGTGCTTGATGAAGGCATGTTGACACTTGTCATCCCACTTGAACTTGCATCCTTTTGTGCTAAAAAATGGTTGGCATCTTCTAACAAGAAATAAACTTTAGCACGCCAACCTTGCTTGAAATGATGAGTCTTAGGGTGGCATTTCTAATATCACCTTGATCTTCTCGATCGATTTCTATTCCATATGTCGACAACAAACCAAGGAATTTCTAAAGTACTCAATGCACACTTGGGGATTCATTTAAGTTAAATTGTCTTTTCAAAACTACTTAAGTCAAAAAGATATTCCTTTCTTTACTTTTTTGACTAGATCATCGACAACATTCGACTTGATGATGAATGAGTTCATCAAGATGAGTCATGGCTCACCGGTAAAAGGCATTTTGGGCCAAAAGGCATAATAAAAAGATTTCGATCGAGGTTTGAAACACAGTGTTCCTTTCATCCTTATGGGCCATCTTCATTTTGTTATATCCATATGAGCCATCCATGAAAGAGAAGACTACATGAGATGAGGCAATGTCCACCATCGCTTTGGTAGAAGAAATTCATTCATCTTTTGGATATGCCTTATTTACATAAAATTGACATATATACAAATTTGGTCTTTCTTCTTCTTCTTCTTAAGAAATCTTAATAGGTAGGATATTTTTCTTCCACATAAGCGGCATCGATCAATTTCTTGACTTGAAATGACCTGTGTGTTCAATGTCTACTCCCATGCGTCTAGGAGCTTGCTTGATAGGGTTAACACTAGGCTCTATTGCTAGTTTGTGGACTCTTATGTCAAGAGATAAATAGGGCATCTTTTCATAACTCCATGAGAAGTAATCCTTAAACTCAGTCAACAGCCTAATAAGTCATTAGTTTCAGTAACACTCAAAAAAGAACTGATGTATGTCGGATGTGGATTGTCCTCAATTCCTAAATTGATTTCTTTGAGCTCATCGATGGTTGACATGATCTCCTCTTCGAACTCTGGCGATGCATCCTTGACTTCAAAGTCATTTGGACCATCTAAAGTTTCTGAACACACCTTCTCATATAAGTTAGCATAATTTAAAAAGAACTTATCATACTCCAAATGATTGGTGATGACTAGGCAATAATCATCTTCATCGACTGAACCCATTGTGCCGAGTCCTAGTCCTAGTCTTGATTGAGATGTCTTATTTGGTTATCCCACAACCTTTCAAAGTAGTCTTACCTGTGTTTAGACCAAGTATGTGAGATTAATCCTTTCTTTGATAGATTAAGAGCACAAGGTGAATATCAATCAAAAGGAAATTGTATTAAATCTTTATATGAATCATCCTCGAGTTCTATATCAACTTTTTGATTTGAGGTTGATGCTCCCAAAAAGAACCTATGAGTTTTCCCATCTATGGATGACTTAGGGGCCTCCTTAACTACCAAACCCTCAACTTTTTGTGAAGAAAGTGGGGTTAGAGCTAAGGTTCCCAATTGATGCATGATTGTCTCATATGCAGACTTAGATACATTTATGCTTTGCTTTGGAGCTAGGTATTCATCGTTATCATACTCAAATGTCACCTCGAAAGGAATTTGTCTTTGGGAAGAGGGCGGTGTCTAACCACATAAGACTCATCCTCCACTAAATTCTAAGTCTATGTGGATAGCAGGTGTACTTCTGGTGGCTGGGACATACCTCCTATTAGGTGGCCAATAGAGAGGCTTTCCACCTCTAGGGCTATCTCTGAATCGTCTTCGGCCTTTGCCTAGCGGAGGTCGACTCATCCTTCCCATGTGTTTGAATGGAGTAATGAACTATGGGTGGAATCTAATGTCAGGCTCTATATCTTCCCCTGAGTTCATGTCTCGCTCTCTTTTATTTTATTTTTTTCTCTTTTTCTTTTTCTTTTTCTATTTCTTTTTCTTTTCTTTCTTTTTTTCCCTCATAGGGATCTTTACTAGATTCACCAGAATGCACTTGTTGGTTTTGGGGAAGAAAATAGGATACATCCTCATATATCTTAACCTTATGAACTGTGAATAGTTTGAGATCTCCTTTGATGCAGCACTCAATTCCACCTCTCATGAACTTCATGCACTGATGTAGAGATGATGGAACTGTGTTGTTTTTATGTATCCATGATCTCCCAAGCAAAGCATTGAAAGATGTATCCAAGTCTATGATATGAAACTTGGCTTCAGTCTCATAATCATATATCTCTAATGGCAACATTATGGAGCCTAAGACCCTCTTGCCTTGTTCATTGAATCCTCTCAATATCATCCTCTCTTTTTGGAGTTTGGAGATGTCAATCCTCAAGTAGGCAAGGGTTCTTAAACTCATAATATTGACTGATGCACCTTGGTCAACTAGAACTCTTAATAACTTGTATCTGCCAACGCCCACTATAATGTAAAGAGAGTCGTTTGATGATCCCTAGAAAAGTCTTCATCAGAATGTAACTCCTAAGATGTCCTTTGAGCTGTGCCTCTTGAGTAGAGGCTTATATCTCTGGATCAAGAAGAGTCTTGACTAGAAATTCCCTCATATCTTTAGATAAGATATATATGCTTAAACTTAGCTAAGATATGTCAGGGCATTGTAATCAACTCTGACTTGGTCCTTCACAAGCATATCCATAGGTGGAGCATCCTGTGGAGGGGTTATCTGCTCACTGAAACTAATGACTTGTTTACCCTTATCTTGAGGTGTTACCCTAGGAGGTAGAACTTTACCACTGCGTAGGTTGACTTCAGTGACTTCTTGAAATGATGAACTTGTGGAAAGTTCTACCTTCTTATCAGGTATACATACAGCTTCTCCTATGGGATCCTCTGAGTCAGTTAACTCCAAGTCAATCTCAAGAGGTGAACCTGATTGATTCAGAAAAGGATAGTTTGATTCTGAATTAGAAGAAAGTGGATCAGAATGACTATAGTTATTATTATTATTTTCTATACTTAGAGAGTTTTCAACATGAATAAAATCTAGAGTATCATAAGTGGACAAGATGTAAGTGAAATTTTTCTTCATTGATTTCTTTTTAGGTAGATGTATAGGATAGAAATCCAACAAAGTAAGTGGGGTAAGGGATTTAATGCCCTTGTCCGCTAATACAACGCTCATGCTGGTAGAAGAGGAGCTAGTAGAGGAAGAAGTAGTAGTTGTGACTGTGGATGGAGTGTTAGACTTGGAATGGTGGTTCACCGAACTATACCGTGTGGTGTTTATTTTCTGATTTGTTTTTGTGTGCGTATATGTAAGGGGACACCATGCAAATCTCAGGATGTACTTATTGAGGTGATGGGTATGAAATTAAGGAATAGTGTACTATCTCGAAAAATAGAAGTCACTACCCTACAATGGACCTAATCACCTAATAAGGACTCCTAAGGCATGATGGGTCTTCGAATATATCAAATTTTTCCCCTACTTTATATGAAAAAATAATGCAAGGTTTATTTAAATCAGATTTTTAAAGTTCCCTATGGGAGCAAGCCCCCATAGTGAATTACATCCTAAGGAATGGGATCCCTTAGGAATACTCTCGATTAAAGTAGACAATTATTATCTCCAAAGAATTCAAAGATAGGACTATCAATAAATTATTTATATTTGAAAGATCAAATGGGATAGATTAACAGGAGAGAGTTATTATCGACGCCAAAGTAGATGAATAGAGAGTGCTCATGATACTAGGAAGCCTAGTGAGCACTTCAATCTATTCTATGGTTGGGCTTTATATATTTGAAATTGAGAAGATTTATTTATTTGATTTAAAATTTTATTAGAAATCTAGGACTTATAATTTCATAATACAGTATTGTGAAAATTCCTAAGAGGTGAGGATTTATGCTTGTAGCCCCAAAGGGAAACAGCAACCTCGGATCCAAAATCTAAGAAGCTTTGGCAAGGGCCAAACCACGACGTAAATCTAAGATGAAAATGGGTATATGATTTATCTCCACAAGAGAGAGTAAACCACTTGACTGCTAGACTTATTACCGCCTAGATTGGCAGCCAGCTAACTCCTCTTACGTTTTAAATCCATGTAGGCAAGTCATATGCTTTTGCAAGATGACTAGGTTGCTATTATTTAAAAAAGAAACTAAGTCCTTAAACCCACTCCCTAAGAGACTAGATCATGATGAGGGGTATGAATAATGACTTAATCTAATACAAATTTTAATTAAATTTTATTTAATTTGGGACTCTTTATTTTGACACGGGCTATAAGATTTTGTATGTCTAAATGCATGAGAAGTTGATTATGAGCCAAATCAAAAGGGAAAGAGATATTCTTCCATCATAGGCTCTCAAATGTTAAGCCCTTACTATCTGGCAAAGATGATAGCCCTCCCTTAATAAGAGTGAAATAAGATGATTATGCATGATATTAAATATACAACATCCAGGTAAGGGGTTACTAAATATTTTATTATCTTGATTTAATGCCTAAGTTTTTATATGAGGTTATGAGTTATTTTAGAGGTTTAATTATGAGTTATTAATTTGGGGTAAAAAAATTAATTATTATCCTAGAGCCTAATACATCAATCACCAATCATAAACAAACTATGAAAAGGCATGCTTTTCTAATGCACAAAAAAAATCAAACAATTTTATAAAGCTATCAAAAGAAGAGGTCGATTGGTACCGCTGACTCGAAAAGAAATATGGATAGCCAAGCTCTACCCTTATACAACCCGAATTACAAGAGAATAATTACACTTACAAATGATGAATGTTATGTGGTTCTTCATTCTTTATTCTTCCTTCTTCATTTCTTCATCTTCTCTTTATTTTTTTGCTCCATTTCTTTTTGGTTTGGATATGTTTTTGCTCCAAAGGTATCACATGGTACATAAGACTTGGTCTTATAATCAATGCTCATCATAACCCCTCATAATACTCATCCTAATCCTAATGCAAAATTACATTGAAAGAAGGAAAGTAAATCTCTACACAAGATAAATGTTAGCTAAACCACCCCTACACAATTATATGAATAAATTGGACTTAGCATCACATGGGTAACCAGTCTGTCCTAACTTTGGTTATGCTTAGGGGCTAAGCAACTTGCATAGTAAAAAGTATTGATATTTTTATTTTGCGGCCCCTTAAGCACAACCCTTGCATAAAGCATAATTAGGCTAATATTGGTCTAACATCATCACATACACCTTACATCCAATAATATACATCACAAAATAAGCATACATCAAACCATACATAGCTAGAAATGATGACTTTAGTCTAATGTGTGTGAATTAAAGCTTGTGTGGCATGTCCTAACTAGGCTTTAAAGTTATAATTTGCTAAGTGTGAGGAATTTAATTTATAAAAGGTTGATTTCTCTTTAAGTGATTTAATTGATTTTGAAGGTTTTACTTAGTGTTTTCTTTTGTTTCATATAGTCTACACTTAATAATTAAGTATTATAAAGAGAAGAAAGAGAGGGAATCTCTCTTTAATCCCTACCTTAAGTCACTTCTAAAGAAAGTTAATTAACTTGATTTTCTTTAGTGAATGGCTTATTATATGTTTTAATTAATCTTAAGTTTAGGTTCACCCTAAATGACCTTATTCAATAAGAGAGACATCTTAAGATTAATTGGAATGAACTACTATCATATGATACATATTCATTCATTTCTTTCCATCATATATAACATGCATATAAATTTGTCCTAAGTATACCTACACATACAACATATGTCTTAGCACACTTAAATGATGAATGCAAAGAAATATATTTGAACTTGGATATTTCATTTAATTGAATCATAAATGCATGTCTTTTTTAATAGAAAATGGGATTTTCATCTATTAACTACATGCACACTCAAATGTATAAAAGTTTCAAGTGAGTATGTCACCATTGTTCTACACCAGGTGTGTAAGGTACAAGACATACTTAGGGCTATTTAAAATCTCGCAACCCCGGGATGTCCAAACTAATTTACTACTTTTCTTATATACATATGGATGTAAAAATAACTATAAGAATAGAAAATCATGCAAAAGAAAATTTTATTTTAATTGGATTATGATTCTCATTCATTGGTTATATTATACATGCACACGTATAAGAGTTTTAAGTGAGTATAACACCATTGTTCTACACCAGGGGTGTAAGGTACAAGACCTACTTAGGGCTACTTAAAGCCTCCGTGGATATCCTAATATATACTTTTCTTATATACATATGAATGTACAAAAAGAAACACAAAAATGAGAAATCATACAAGAAGTCATGTTTTATTTGATCATATGATTTACATATGTAATGTGAAATTCTTCCTAAGTCTTAGTATGGAGAAACATAGGAATGGATTTGAACAAATATTATGTTCCTTTCAAATGAACTATACATTTGTAAATCCTATGTAAATTCATACAAGATAAGAAAAAAGAGTTTCATATTACATATCTTATATTATAAACACATGCAATTTTATAGATACTTGTAATTAGCATCACTCCATATGTTTTAATAGATTCATACACTTTGAAAAATAACTTTTGATTTAGTAGTGATAATAATCACACTTATTTTTAATTTAAATTAACACATGCAATTTGACATAAAAGAAATCATTTCATTTTAATTAATTTTGAAAGAGATGAATGCATGATTACAAATGACAAACAATATTTAATATAATTGGAGAAAAGTAAATGAACATAAGCACATGATCTCATTCATTCCAACTAATTTCTAAGGACAATCATACTAAATAAAGTCATTTAAAATAAACCAAAGTTCTTTAATATCATTTTTAATTTTAAGCTTCATTTGTTTTCAGGAATGTGAAAGAGGTTTGCTAATTCTAACCTCCATTCTCAATGTGTAAGTTAATTTGGTTTAATGAAGAGTAATTAAATTGATTTTATGATTTAGTTAGGTTAAGGTATGAATTAAATGAATTAACTAAACCTTACCTATATTACCTTAAGTTAATTGATTAAACAACTATGAATTAATATGATATGCAGCCACATGAAAATTATATTTGCAATGCTCTTAAGAAATGAAAGGGGTCTAATGCAATTAACTCATAAATGGTTAATTAATTAAGCTTAAGAAGCTCACATAATTACTCTTATAATTTTTTCACACATATGAGCTAACCATAATTTCATTATCTCTCACTTTGAGTTATTGAACACCTAAAGAGCTACCAAAGAGTTAATTAGAGTTGCTTAGGTATGAAGTAGATTTCAGATTAAGTTAATTAAGCTTATTAATCCATTTGATTAAGCATGATCAATTAATGAAATGAAGTTAACTTAAGAAGAGAGATCAAGAAAAGGGGGTCTTAATATCAATCCCTATGTCCCATATTTGATCACCTAAGCTCTGATTTTTGTGTTGAAGGTTAATTAATTAATTAAGCAATTAATTACCTCATTAATTATTAGCTTAATGATATTCCAAAAAGTGAAGAAAGTTTAGGAAATAAATTAGGAAAAGTATCCCAAACACATTCCCTAAGCTCCCTTACTATTCAACAGAGGTAATTAGGCTTAAAAAATAAATTAAACAACTGTTCATTCACTAATTATCATTAATTAACTTAAGAAAGAGATTAACATTTAATCAATTAATTTTTCTAATTAAGCAACCATTAAAATCCCAGAAAAATATGGGAGGCAGAGGTCATCCCTCTAAACATCTACAGAAATTTTGAGATTAATTGGGTGATTAATTAAGGAGTAATTAAGCTAATTAAATTTTCAATAAAATCTTAATTAAGCCAAAATCACTATTCAAAATTAATTAATAATAATTTTTCTAGATTCCACTCTAAAATATCTTTAAAATGAGCATAAGTTTGTATTTTTTTTAAAATTTTTCTACAATTAGTTATAATTTTTTAAAGTTTCAGTTGATTTAACTGATTTTCATGAAGTCTATTAATTTATTTTATTAAAATAAATCATTTGAACTTCAAAATTCAATATCTTCTAACCCACAGATCCTTTTGACTTGAAATTTTTATGGTATGTGTACTTTAACATCAATTTTAACCTCTAAAAATTTCAATTTAATCTGATGTGAATTTTTTAGTTTAATTAATGACATTTTAATTTTATTAAAACTCAAATTAACCTCAAAATATTTCATGAAACTTGGAGATTTTAGTTTTATTAAATTGCTCTCAAAAAGATGAATCCAACGAGCCCTTATTTGTAATTTTGTTAAGTATTTTATTTTTTATAAATTTTAAAGTTTTGGTGATTTAAAAAATTAAATCAAAATCTGGATTTTCCCACTTTAGTCGACCCGCGCGGACGCGACAGCCGATTGGACCGCGCATGATCCGATTGCCGCGTGGTGCCACATTGCGCTACGCGAGCAAGCAGGAAAATGTCAGGATGGAAAGAGAGTGATGCAGATCGGCCGTCGATCTAATCGGATGGATGGGTCGGTCCGGATCAAGGCGGATCACTGATCTAGGTCGAGGGGCGAGGTGGCGCGATCACGAATCCAATGCGGGGATTGGGCACGCTCTCGACTACTAAACTAATGAAAAAACCACAAAAAATGTGAAATGAGGCCCAATTGGTCTCATTTTGGCGTCGGCCTTCACTGGAAAAAATCTATTTCGTATTGAGATCAAATAAAATGAAAATTGTGAGGTTTATCTAAGGGAAATTCCTAAAATCGCAAGAAAATCATCACAAAAAATAAGAAATCCTAAGGCCGACTATTGATTTTTGAAGATTACCTCACTGGGGATGATTTCCGGAGGCGGTGATGATCCGAGCACACTTTTGAGTGGGGGAAAAAGCCTTGAATGAGCCTAGATCTTCGCTTTCGCTCCAGGATGATGTGTTCTCCAATCTCTGTCACTTCCTCGTCGAAATTCACTTATTTTTTATATTTTTCACATCAAACTCAAGTGAGAATGGTTATTGACTGGTTTGAGAGCTCTAAGGGATGAAAATGAGAGGAATATAATGAGTTTTGCTCCCCCATAACTCTCTTTTTTTGAACGTAGCTGAAAATCCACCTTTTTTTTAAATTTTTGGCTCCAAAGTATTGTCATTTGGCTTGCGTTGATTGAGAATGGAAGGGAATCATCCTAGGTGGCTTATTTTGGTTGGCTAAGGCATGGAAAGTGACTGCCATGAAGGACAAATGGGTGTCCTAGCAAAGAGAAGGTGGGAGTCCTTCATGCCAAGTCTTCCAATGGGAGAGGTGAGGTGATTTCACCTCCCCATGAGTCATGGCTTCCCCTAACTCTCTTTTTTTTAATGTAGCTGAAAATCCACCTTTTTTAAATTTTTGGCTCCAAAGTATTGTCATTTCGCTTGCGGTGATTGGGAATGGAAGGGAATCATCCTATGTGGCTTATTTTGGTTGGCTAAGGCATGGAAAGTGGTTTCCATGAAGGACAAATGGGTGTCCTAGCAAAGGGGAGGTGGGAGTCATTCATGCCAAGTATTCCAATGGGAGAGGTGAGGTGATTTCACCTCCCCATGAGTCATGGCTGCCCCAACCACTCCTTGAGTCAAAAAATCAATATCTTTGGTGCCAATGTGGACCAATGGATGAGTGTCAAGTGGCCAAGGAAGAGAAATGACTACTTGGGCAAGTGTCTTTTCTCATGGGATGCCCTTGACCCAAGAGAAAAGTGGTCATTTCATATTGAATTTGATTTGAGCATATTTGAAATGAGTCAAAAGTGAGTTAGATCAAATTTCACATCATTTAGAGTTCATTTGGTTTAATTTGGATCAATTTGACCCATTTGAGCCAAATTGGGTCAAAAAGGGTTAGGTTGACCAATTAGTCAAATTAGATCAAACCAAGGGTTGGGTCAAGTTAAAATGATCATTTGGAGTATATTGGTTCAATTGGTTTCAATCAATATAGTTTAATTTGGATTTAATTTGGATTTTGGCCAATTTGATCCTTTAGGTCAATTTGAACTAAGTTGACCAATTTGACCCAATTGACCAAATTGGCTTGAATCATGGCTTTGTTTGAGTTTGGTTGACCATTTGGAATATATTATAGGCTTTGGTTAAGTTCAATTTAGATTTGATTGGTTTTTAGGTTGATTTGACCCTTAAGATCAAATTAAGCTAAGTTGGATTAGGTGAACTAATTGGTCAAATTTGACTCAATTGAGGCTTTGGTCAAGTTCAATAATCAATTTGGAGTGAACTTGAGCTATTAGTTGCAATCAATTTGGTTTAGGTTATAATTTGGATTTGATTAAGATTTTGGGTTTAAAGGGTTGACTTAGTTTGACCCAATTCATGACAATTGATTAACATGGGATGATCAACAATTATGACATGAAGTTTGGATTGGCTTAATTCACTTTGATTTGAATTGAATTAGATTTTGGTTCATATAGGTCAAATTGGCCACTTTGGGTTAAGTGAGCGAATTGAGTTTAGTTGGATTGACTTTGAGTTGGGTTTGATTTGGTTGAGTTTATATATGGATTTAACATTGACATATAAATTCAATTGAAATTGGTTTAAGTTCATATGAGTTTTGCTTCAATTGAACATTTCAAGTCAAATAGGCTACGTTGGATTTGACTTGTGTTGACTTGGATTTGGTTTGATAATTGTAATTTATGTTTATATTTGAAACAATGATTAAAGGAGTGATTGAATCAGGAAGAAATCCATAGGTTTCAATCATTTGATAGTTGGATTTGATTTTAGAATTTGGATTTGAATTTAAGATTTGATTTGGAAGAAGGAAGCAAGGATTTAGTTTGAGCTATTCGATAGGCAAGTCTTCCTAAATCCCTAAGGCACAACTTATTCCTTAACTCCTCAAGTCTCTGTTAGTGTTCACCTAATCATTAGAAGTGTCTTAATACTAGGAACTCTTTGTACATGAGAGTCCCAGATCTATGATATGGAAGTTGAGAGCTCACTCCAAAAGAGAGGTCAACAACAAATAAGGTGGACTACTACTATTGCTGTTGGGCTGTCACCTTCTTCAAGTTGTCTTTGGCAACTTACAAACCTTCCTTGATGTTGGAGATTTGAGTTACCTCAGGCACCTGTAAAGAGAGTTTTTTTATTTTAGAAACTACTTTTTTATAAGTTCAAGATAAGGCAATATCCCAATCTTTTTTTGCCTCAAGAGGATCGCAAGTTTCCCAAAGAATTACCCTAATATGACTGGAAGGTTGTTCTAGTAAGTATTCCTTGGGAATAACTACGGTGCCTGATTTGTAGCTACACTCAAGCCAGCCCTTAAAAGTAATACAATCCTCTAAGACATGACTAATCATGCGATGGTAGGGGCAATAGTTAGGATTATTACTCTTGCCCACTTCCTCCGGCCTCTTGAGCTCTCATAACTAAAAGTCAGGTTTTTTTAAGAGATTCTTAAAGATATTCCTAACTGTCTCCTTCTTGAATGAATATGACTTATTTAATCTATCAGTTAGAGTAGGTGGGTAATAACTACTAGGAGAGGGGATAGACCACCGAGAGAAGTAGTGGTGGTGGGAATAGCCATGATATGGCAGTAGTGATAGAGGTGGTGGAAAAGGAGGCTACTAAGCTTGGGGTCTCTCATACTAGGCTTTGGCTGGCGGCTTCCCTCTATCCACTAACACAACTATCCCCGGCGGCTTCTCGAACACATTTTGCAGCTTGGGCCAACATGATTGATCAGGAAAGGGCAACTGTTTGGTTTCTTCTTGCAGGCTAACCGCCTTGTTAATTAGTTTCTCAAATGTCCGGATGGTAAAGCCATTAAGCATGAAGGTGACTGGGCCATGAATATTCTTGAGAAGAATCTTAATGGCATGCTGTTCAAATAGCCGCAGTTCGCATTTCATGCTCTGGTTGTGCCACCTGAGAATATAATCAATAAGGGACTCATTGGGAACTTGTTTCGTTATAACAAGGTCTCTTACAGTCACTCTTCGATGGACTTCAACAAATCTCTTGATGAAGAGGTGCTCCAACTCAGCAAAAGTCCATATCGAACCGTTAGGCAATTCGTCATACCAATCAAATGCAACCCCTACTAGTTGATAAAAGCAAAAGTGCATCGCCACTTACGCGGCTCAAATGTGTAATATGATGATGCGGGTTCTCACTGCTATCAAAGATTTTGAAGGAAGGCGGCACAAAACCCTTGGAGTATTGAACTACATCAAATTCCTCTGGGTATGGTCTACCCTTTGGAATAGATGAGCTCTCCCTAGCTTGCATCATCGCTTCCCTCACCTGATGCTTGATATCCTTTTCATACATGGAGGTTTCATTTGTAACCTTCCTATGGCTACCAGGAGAAGAAGACGTGAAAATGGGATTTATTCTAAAGCTATCAACTCCTCTACTTTATTCTCCATCCTGTCAATGTAATTATCCTTCTGTCTAAGTTGGTGGAGGAGGTGCTGAGTCGAGTGAGAAGTGTCACCTTCCTCGAGCATGGCACCTTTCTAGCTAATCTGATCCCGCTGTAAAGACCCTCGTGTATCAACCATGTGGACCTCAGCTGTGTCATCCAACATGTCATCCTCATCAAGATCGGTGACTCATTCTCATTCGATCCAATGGTCACTTCCTAGAATTCATCTTTTCTTGATAAAGTAGTCATATGTCATCATCCTATCGATGTCTACTGGGTGGGACAAATACCCACTACTAGTAGGGTACTCCCTCCCTCATGTAGCGGACCGCCTATCAAGACTTCCTCACTGGGAGGATCAACTGTCATGAGGACTATGTCTGTGTCCACTTCCCTCTCTACCTCTGTCTACTGTATAGGTGGTGTGACGACGACGCTCTTGGGTCCCCACTCCTTCCTAACCACAGCTAAGGTAGAAGATCGACCATGGGAGCTCAATCTCACCTCAATAGGCAGAATGGAGGAATCCTTGGGCCTTAATCGGACAAGCAGTGGGGATGGTCTCTCCCCAGATGGGGGTTTCTGAACTTTGGCGGGAATGGTAGATGTTGTAAGCTGAACAGGTGACGGTGGACAGTGAGGGGAGCAGTGTGATGGTAACACCGATTCTCAACCGAGATCTCCTCTTCACGTCATCTCGTGCAGTAAGAACAATAATCTGCATGATCGGGGATGGATGTGGAAATCCATCGAGCAAGCAGCGCATACCTCGCTCTCTCACGCTTTCTCCCGCCTCATGGCATACTCTCTCTCTCTCTCTCTCTCTCTCCCTCTCTCTATGATCACCCACTCCTAGGGATCATGGATCTCAAGTCAAAATAAGATACCAAACTCAGCATAAGCTCTGGGCATAGCAGTCTAAGTTGCATAGGGCTTCATGCTCCCCAAGTCTCAAAGTATCTTTGGTGGAGATGGGTGATCCTCCCAGTCTTCCTCTCCATCCGAGGCGAGAGGGGTGGAACTACGCCACTCAAAAGTGGAGAGGTCTCACAGGAGAACCCTCCTCTCATATGGGAAGCGTGGCTCTCTAGCTCACTCATGATCCCCAATCTTTTTTTTTTTTGTGGGGTGAGTGCAAAGTAGCAGAGCTGGAACCTACCTCCAAGGTGGGGAGACTATCTCAGAGGCTAAGATAGCCTTCCCCTTTGGGGTGACCAAAGAGGTAGCAACTCTCAGCTATGGCGGGGGGTGAGCAGGTAGTGATGTGACACTCACTAAATGGGGTGTGGAACCATGCCTTCCTCTTCATGAGGAAACTCATCAAATGGAATATCCAAGCGGATGAGTGGTGTATCATCCCACCTCCTCCCTTGCATTGTGAGGGTTGTCCCCTCACAAATATCTGGACCTCAGCCAAAACAAAGTAGATCAAATATGGTCATCAGTGGATTGGCTAATCAGGCATCTACACTAGGGAAAGAAAACAAATTGGAGCCATGATCACCTTGAAGGCTGGAAGAAGGTATCAAATCACTGCATTTGTTGAAACATAATTGAGTCAGACACTTGCCTTGATATTCGCCTTCAATAATTGACTTTTATATTTAATTTGGAATTTGAACCCACACTCAATAGATTTAGGTATGCTAAGCGGGGTTCATTGAATTTTTAAGAGATTTTAATATTTAGATGAGAGACTTTGCCATATGACTTTGATTTAGAACCCATACTCAACCAATTTAACTAGGTTGGGCGAGATTCAAATATTTGGAGAGACCTTTGAAGATATTTGTATTGTGCATCTTGTTTGAAAATTTTGATTTGGAAAACCTTTACTTAGCCAAATTTAGGTATGTTATAAAGGTTTTGATTATATATTTAAAAATTTTGTGAAAACATCTTTGCTTATGATGATTGTTTATCATGTGTGTGATATATGTTGATTTGATTTAAAAGTGGGCTTCTTACTTAGCAAATTTGGTATGTTAAATAGAGGCCAAACGTGATTGATATGTGATTGTTTGATTTGAAAATGAGGCTCTTACTTAACAAATTTGGTATGTTAAGTAAGAGCCAAGTGTGATTTAATTTATTTTTAAAAGTGAAACTCTCACTTAATAAATTTGGTATGTTAAGTAAGAGTCAAATGTGATTTGATTTATTTTTAAAAAGGAGACTCTCACTTAATAAATTTGGTATATTAAGTTGAAGTCAAATGTGATTTGATTTATTTTTGAAAATGAGACTCTCACTTAACAAATTTGGAATGTCAAGTGGGAGTCAAATGTGATTTGTGATTTATTTTTGAAAATGAGACTCTCACTTAATAAATTTGGTATGTTAAGTGGGAGCCAAATGTGATTTGATTTATTTTTGTTTGCTTTGAAAATGAGGTTCTTAACAAATTTAGTTTGTTAAGTAGGAAACTAAATGTGTTTATGATTTGAAAAATGATACTCTTACCTAACAAATTTGGTATGTTAAGTAGGAGTCAAGTGTATTTATGATTTTTAAAAATGAGACTCTTACTTAACAAATTTGGTATGTTAAGTTGGGGTCAAGTGTATTTATGAATTTTTTTTTTTTTTTTTTTTTTTTTTTGAAAATGGGACTCTCATTTAACAAATTTGAGTATGTTAAATGAAGTCCAAATGTGTTTTGATTTTCAAGACTTTGGAAAAGAGGAATTCTATTTGACAAATGTAAGTGTGTTAAATATAATTTAACTTGTTTTAATTTTCCAAAAGAAAGGGGAACTCTTATTTGACAAATTTGGATATGTCAAATGAAGTTCAAAATATATCTTGATTTTTTGTGTGATTTCTTACTTTTGAAAAGAGGGAAACTTCAACTTTAGCATATGTGAAATATGTTAAGTGGAGTTTCAATTTCATATCATGATTTTATTTAAAGATGGGATCTTCATTCAACATATTTGGGTATGTTGAATGGGGATAACTATCTTCAAAAAGGTGCTTTTGAAAAGTGATTTTAAAAAAAATTATTTTAATTTTGAAAAGAACATCCACATAACAATCATATAAATTGTTAGATGAGGTTTGGTTATATGAGTTTTGTGCTTTTTTGAAAATTTCTTATGAATTTTGTGCAAAATCTTTTGTTATGTGAATTTTTGAAAAATTGCTTTGGAAAGTGGCATTTTGTAAAAGAGTTTATTTTCTTAAATATAAGATGAACCTTGCCTCATCAAGCTAGTGCTAAAGAGGTTCTAAATTTTTGTCATCTCCTTTCATTAGTTAATTTTATCTTTCACCTATTGCGAGATCCAATAGGGGTTCCAAGACCTACAAGGAGTGAAGTCCTAAAACCCAGAAGATGTTGGCTAGCTTTGCTTAAGAATGAAATAAGCCAAGTGCCCATGGAAAGAGAGATAGTCTTGGACTCACATGAAATGCAAGTCTACTATCGATGCTTAGAGATAACAATTATCTACTAGAGATGGAGATAGAAACCTTCCCCAACAGAATTGCCAGAAAACTTTGTGGTGTTTATTTTCAATATGTGTATAGGGGACACCACGCAGATTTGAGAATGTACTTATTGAGGTGATCGGGTACAATATCAAGGAATGGTGCACTATCACAAAAAATAGACATCACCGCCCTACAATGGACTTAATTCACCTAATAATGACTCCTAAGGCATGATGGATCTTTGAATATACTAGAGATTTTTCCCCTACTTTATATGGATGAATAAAGTAGGGTTTATATTAAACCGGGTTCTAAAATTTCCTATGAAGGCAAGCCCCTATAATTAATTACATCCTAAGGAAGGTGAATTCCTTAGGAATACTCTCGATTAAAGTAAGCAATTATTGTATCCAAAGATTTCAAAGATTGGACTATCAATAAATTGATTGTAATTGGAAAAATCAATCGGGATAGATCAAAAGGAGAGACTTATTATCGGAGTTAAAGGAGATGAGTAGGGAATGCTCATGATACTAGAAAATTTAGTGAGCATTCCAATCTATCTTATGGTTGGGCTTTATAAGTTTGAGCTTGAAGAGAATTAGTTGCTTGAGTTGAATTTTGTTAGAAGACTAGGACTTATAATCCCACAATACAAGATTGTTGAAATGGCTAAGAGGTGAGGATTTATGCTTGTAGCCCGAGGGAAACAGCAACCTCAGATCCTGAATCTAGGGAGCTTTAGCGAGGGCCAAAATACGTCTTAAATCTAAGTGAAGATGGGTATATGGTTTGCCTCCACGGGGGAGGATAAATCACTCGACTTCTTGACTTATAACCGCCTAGAGTGGCAGTTAGCTAACTCCTCCTACGCTTTAAAATCATGTAGTCAAGTCATATGATTTTGCAAGATAGTTGGGTTGTTATTATTTAGAAAAAAATTAAAGTCCTTAAATCGACTCCCTAAGAGACTAGAGCATGAGTGGTATGAGCAATGACTTTGTCTAATGCAAATCTTTTTAATTTTTATTTAATTTTGGACTATTCATTTTGACAAAGGCTATAGGATTTTTATATGGTTAAATGTATGTTGAAATGAGGTTATTGGCTAAATCAGAGAGAAAGAGGCATTTTTCACCACAGGGGAGACTCTCAAAGGTCAAGTCTTCCCTTATGCAAGGATGGAAACCCTTTCTTAGGAAAAGTGAAACAATATGGATGCATGATATTAAACATATAATATTTAGATAAGGGGTTGCTAAATCTTTTAATTATCTTGATTTAATGTCTATGCTTTATATAAGTTATGAGTTGTTTATAAAATTTAGCTATGAGTTATAGTTGGGGTAGAAAGTTTATTTTTTTCTAAGAGCCTAATCAGATCCAGGCCACACATTAAATCACCATATATGAAGAAACGTAGCCAAGCTCTACCCTTATACAACCCGGTATATGAAATAATAATAATTACAAATTATACAAATGAATAAATGCTGGGGGGGGGTTTCTAATCTTCATATCTCCTTCATTTCTTCATTTGAATTTGATTGTGTCAAAGGCATCACAGGGCCTCCCAAGACAAAGCCTTCTAGTCACCGCACATTCTTATCCCCCCATAACACTAATCCTAATTCCTAATACAAAATTACAATAAAAATAGGAAAAGAAAATCTAACTACACCTGCAAAACAAGTGTTAACTAAACACACCATACAACCCAAGCAGTTACATGAATAATTTGGACTCAGTACCTTGCACATGAGCAATAACTCCACAAGTCCTAATCTAGATTGTGCTTAAGGGTTATACAACCTACAAAAAAGAGTATTTGCATTTATTTTTAAGCACCCCTTAAGCATAATCTCCTACAAAAAATATGATTAGGCTAATCACGGCCTAACATCCAGTATACGAGACATACACCCTAACATCCAGTCAACAATAATACATCATAAAACCAAACATACATCACTACATACACCACCCTAACATAAAGCTAAAAAATGATAACTTAATTTTAAGGTGTGTGTATTAAGACTTATGTGGTATGCCATAACTAGACTTTGTTATAATTTTCTAAGTATGAAAAGATTTAATTATAAATGGTTTACTCTAGGTGGCTTAATTGATTTGCAAGTTCTACTTAATATTTTTTTTTTTTCAATTGGTTTACATTTAATAACTAATGTTATAAAAATAATAAAAGAAAGGATCACTTTCTTTTATCTCTATCTTAAGTCATATCTAAAGTAAATTAATTAAATGAATTCTCTTTGGTGAATGACTTATTACATCTTTTAATTAACCCTAAGTTTAGGTTCACTTTAAATAATCTCATTCAATGAGTAAGACATCTTAAGATTAATTGGAATTAATTACTATCACATAACTCATGTTTGTTCATTTCTTTCCATCACATGTAGTATGCATATGACTAAATCCTAAACATATTTATACATGCAATATGTGTTGACACACTTAAATGATAAATATGAACATGTACATTTGAAAGTGAGATAATCAAATGACTTTTTTGGGGCTACTTAAAGCCTCGTATTCCCTGGGTTGTCTAGACCAACTATTTGCTTTACTTAAATACATATGAATGTACACACAAATAAAGGAGAGCAAACCATGCAAAAGTTGTATTTTTATTTGATTGAAAATGTTTATATACATGGAGCAAAGTCTTATTTAAATTCTAATATTGAAAGAAAAGAACTTTACTCCATATACTTAAGCTATAATCATTTGCATTTCCTATGTATTTATAACTAGGATTTATAGCATATATAATTATTTATTTATAAGATTTAAAAAATAGATTTGGATTTAATAATGATAGTAGCCACACAAATATTAATTAGAATCACCACATGCAAGCTTGACATAAAGAAAATAATTTACTTTTAATTAATTTTTAAAGAAATGAATGCATGAATCAAGTGGCGTACAACATTTTTAATATGATTGGAAAAAAAATAAAAAAGACACAAGCATGTAATTTTATTCAATCCAACTAATTCCTAAGGACAATCATATCAAATAAGCTTATTTAAAATAAACCAAAAGCTTCTTAATGTCACTTTTGATTTTATGTTTAACTTGATTTAAGAGATGTGAGAAATATTTGCTAATCCTAATCTCATTCCTCATATGTGTGAGTTAATTTGATTTAATAAAAAGCAATTAGATTGATTTTATGGATTAATTAAGTTAAATATGGATTAAATTACTTAATTAAACACTTACCTATGTTATCTTAAAGTAATTGATTAAATAATTATGAGCTAATGTAATATGCAAATGAATTGAAAAGTAAATAGCAATGCTCCTATGAAATAAAAGGGGCCTAATGCAATTAGCTCATAATCATTTACTAATTAAGCTTAAGAAACTATTTTAATTACTTTCATGATTTTCTCACACATGTGAGCTAATCATAATTTCATTAAGCCTCTTTAGGTTCTTGAACACCTAAAGCTCTACCCAAGATGAATTAAGGGAAAAAATAGGTTTAATTAGATTTTTATATTTAATGATCAAATGATTAATCCATTAATTCATTTCTCCTTAATTAATTATCAAGGTTAATTGATTATCTTTTGAAATGAGATAGGCTTAAGGGAAAAGGTAGAGAAAAAGGTCACATCCTAATTCCATAAGCCATCCATTTGATCAAGTATGATTTTATGTGATTTGAATTTTTATTTAACTAATTAAGAGATTAATTAATTAATTAACAATTAATTAGCATTTTTGATTAAAAAGAGAAGGAAACTTACGAAAAAAGATTAGAGGGAGGCCCCAATCCAATTCCATAAGCCCTCTTACTATTCGACAGCGATTAGGGAGTCCAAATAAATAATTAATTAATTATTGTTCATGTATTTAATTATCTCTTAATCAAGTTAAGAAGGTAATTAAGGCTTAACTAATCAATACTCCTTATTTAACAAGTAATAAATCCCAAGAAAATTAGATGGCAGAAGTCATCCTCTCAAATATTTTCAGAAATTTTGGGATCAATCACTTGAGAGATTATAGAGTAATTAAGCTAATTAAATTGTTAATTAAACCCTAATTAAGTTATGTTTACTATTCAAAATCACTTGAAAGTATTTTTATTAAATCCCCTTCTAAAATACCTTTAAAATGAGCTATTATTTATATTTTTTTGAATTTTTCTACAATTAGTTAAGAATTATGGAAGTTTCAGCCTTAAAACATATTATTTAACCTTAACTAAACCTAATCCGTTGCCACATGGCGACGCTGACGCACTTTCCACATGGCGCGATTAAAGTTGTCACGCCCACGCCAAGTTAGGCGGCGACGCGACATTGATCTCCGTCATCCAGACCAACGGATCAAACCCGCACGCGGGGGAGAAATGAGGGAGATTTAGCATGATCTAATCAAACCCATCCATTCCAATCACTCGAAGGCCCGTGATCCTTCTTCCTACTAGCATCGAACGACGGAGCCCGCCGTGGATCGCTCAATCCGAGCTCACTCGAGCTCAGATTCACTCCAAACTCAACCTACACTTTCACATGAAGGATCCACAAGGATCAAATGGCTAGAATGAGTTCACATACATATTTTCTTCACAAAGGACTAACCAAATTTTCCTATATCTATGATTTTGAAGGAATTACCTCACCTGAGTTCAAAACCGGCAATGGGATCGATAGAGGTAGCTTCGTCTAGTAGAGACGAGACCCTGTTGAGAAGCAATCAAGCCAATTCCACTTGGTTCGCTCGGTTGGCTGAAAATGATGTTTTGGAGCTTCGGTCTCGATCGAACTCCTTGCTTCGACGGGTTTGGAACTCAAGGGAAGTTTGGGTAGCCTCGATGAAGTATGGAGATGGTGTAGGAATGAGTAATTAAGCTTTGGTGGCGAATTGAGGGAGTTTGGATTGAAGGTTACCTCCCATGTTTCAATTCCTCGCGGGAAGAAGGAATGTCGAAAGTGGGAAGCTTGGAATCGCTCTAGAACTCACAGGGAAGCTTGGAATTGGGTTTGAAAGCTCGCATGAAAAGAATTCTATGCAATCTCGTTCAAATTGAGGGAGTATACCCATTGATTTGTTGAGTTGGACAGATGGAATGGCTTCCCATTTTTTAGCTAGCCAGCCGCCATCAAAGCGTTGGAGAGGTCTCAATCGGGTCCACGTGGCTCGATTGGGTTGGAGAACTCATGGGAGGTGGCTCAAGGTCTGATATGGGGAGATTATCTTGGCTTAATCCCTTGGGTGCTCGGCTTGTATGGGAGGTGAGTCAACTCACCTCACTTTGGTCCATCGCTGACCTAGCATGGGTTAGGTGCCCTTGGTGGGTTAGGTGCACCCTTATTTGGGTGAGTAGGCTACCAAGGTGATGGAAGAGTGGACTTTGCCATTTATGGGTGGAATCTAATGTGAGGAAGGCTTAACCAATAGACTATGGCTTGGGTGGGGTCCACTTGGCTTTTGGTTGACTTTGGGCTGGCCTAGGGTCAAATTGGGTTGGGTTTGGTTAGCCACCAAAGTCTCATGGGTTGGCTTTATGGGTTTTGGTTTCATTTGATCAAATGGGTTCATATGGGTTCATGTTGGGTTGGGTTGATCAATTGGTCAAATTGGGTCAAATCAAGGCTTGGGTTAGGTTTAAATAATGATTTGAAGAGTTTTAGTTTAAGTGGTTTCAATCAATTTGGCTTAGGTTTGATTTTGGCTCACTTGGGTTCATATAGATCAAATGGGCTAAGTTGACCAATTTGACCAAATTGGGTTGGGTTAGCTATTGGTTTATGTTCAATTAGTTAATTGAAGATGATTGTAGGTTTTGATTTAAATCAATTTGGGTTTAATTTGGAGTTTGGCCAATTTGACCTTTACAGGTCAAGTTGACCAATTGGTCAAATTGGACTCAATTTTGACTTTGGATAAGTTCAATAAATTATTTGGAATAAACTAGATCATTGGTTGCAATTAATTTGGGTTATGTCATGATTTGTTCCATTTTGGCTTTTAAGGCCAATTTGGGTCAACTTAGGTCAAATGACAATTTGGTTTGGTTTAGCTCAATTGAGAGTCAAGTCATGTTCAATCATTGATCATAAGTTGATTTGAATTAATGGTTTTAATCAATTTGGTGTATAGTGAGTTTTGGCTAGTTTAAGTTTCATTTGGGCTAAAAGGTGACTTGGTCAAAGAACCAAGTTGACTTGGTTTGACTCACTTTAAGATAATTGATGATCCTAGGATGATTGTTGATCAAGATATGAGGCTTGAATGGGCTTAGTTCAATCCAATTTTGGCTGAATTAAAACTTGGCTCAAAAAAGTCCTTTAGGCCGCTTTAGGTCAAGTGATTTGGTTTTGGCATGATTCAAGTTTAGTTGAACTCATATATGAGCCTAGGATTAAAATATAAATCCAACTGCAATCAATTTGGAGTCCAAATAGATTTTGGCTCATTTGAAGTTTTCAAGTCAAAAGGCTAACTTGGGCTTGACTTGAGTTTGATTTGATGATTGTAAGTTTTGTTTATATTTAGATAAGTGATTGAAGGAATGATTGATTCAAGAGAAAATCCATTGGTTTTGGCTTGATTTGGATAAGATTTGACCAAGTCCAAGAAATTATCTTAAATGGTTTGAATTGGGTTTTGGTTTGATTTTAGATTTGGTTTTGGCTATTTGAATTTATATTTCATTTATATTTTGGGATATAAATGAAGATATAAATAATTCATGAGAAAACCACTTAAATTTGGTGTGATTTGGAAGTAAATTTGACCAAGCTCATAGAGGTGGGTCAAAAGGGCTAAGGAGGAAATCAATTTAGTTTAATTTATTTTTGGTCATTGGAAGGTGGGCTTCATTTATATTTGTGAATAAATGAGGGAATAATTGATTTATAAAGAAACCAATTAATTTTGGGTTGATTTGGGCTAAGATTTGATTAAGCTTATGGAGGTAGGTCCATAGGGCTTAAGAAGGGATTTGGCTTGCTTTGATTTAGTTTGATTTGATTTTGGTTATTTGAGCATGGATTTCATTTATATTTGTGAATATAAATGAAGAAAATTGATTTATAAAGAAATCAATCAAGTTTGGGATAATTTGGGTTAAGATTTGATTAAGCTTATGGAGGTAGGTCCATAAGGCTTAAGAAAGGTTTTGATTGTATTTGGATTTAGTTTGATTTGATTTTGGTTATTTGAGTTTGGATTTCATTTATATTTATGAATATAAATGAATGAATAATTGATTTATAAGGAAATCAATTAATTTTGGGATAATTTAGGTTGAGATTTGGTTAAGCTTATGGAGGTAGGTCCATAGGGCTTAAGAGAAAATTTTGAAACTTTGGAATTGATTTTGAGTTTTGGTCATTTGGAATTGAGTTTGGATTTAGATTTGATTTGTAATTGAGTGGTTGAATTGATCTTTGAGAAAATCAATTGAATTGAGATTTATTTGAATTTGGTTAAGACTAAGTCCATAAGATGAAATCAAAGGACTTGGAAATAGTTTTTGAATTCAATCATGAGATTTATGGAGAAATTTGAGTTTAAATTTGATCATGAGATTGATTATAAGTTTTGAAAATTTGGTTTGAGTTTGGTATGAATTTGAGGTTTGGTTTGAGAAGGAAAACATGGATTGAGTTTAGGCTATAGGCAAGTCTTCCTAAGTTCTTAGGGCACAACCTATTCCTGTAGCTAACTCTTCTAAATCTATTGGCTTAGATTAAGTGTTCACCTAATCACTAAGAGTGTCTTAAGACTAATGAACTCTTAGTGTCTATAAGAGTCCTAGATCTATGATGAGGAAGTTGAGAACTCACTCTGAAAGTGAGGTCAACATGCATAATATATGAATAATGTAGCTATTATCACTAATAAATAGCAAAAAAATATTTTCCTCATATAAATTAAAATATATGAACACATTTATGAACCTAAGTTGATAAAGATGAGTAAAATTCATATATATATATAATTGTATAATATACACTCCTTGAAGGTATATAGTCTGGGCACATAGGGGATTAGAGCTACAGATCTAAAGAAGGTTTTAAACATCTCGTCTCCCTGATTTAACAAAGACACATACATGAAAAGTTGTGTAAAAAATACATGTGAGTTTAAATCATTTTAAACCTATTATTATAAAAATTTCAAAGACTCATTCCATACGTTTTCATACTTATGTTAATATATAAAAATTCTAAATAATATATACACACATGAATGAAAGTCCAATATTTTCTTAATGAGAAAAATATATATAATCATTTTCAAATGAAGTATTAAAGTGATGAAAAAGTTGAAGAATATCACTAAGTAAATCATAACTTATTCCTATTAATCTTAAAGTGTCTTTCATGTGATTATAATTCTATTTAAGCTTATTCCAAACTTAAAAATTAATGAAGACCCTGACGCTCCATCAAAAAGGCTTAAAAGTTATAAAATGTATCTTTAGATCCAACCTCAAGGTAGAATGTTAAAAAGGAATAGGTTTCACCTTATGTGACTTATAAATTTTCACACTTTTTAGAACAATGAGTCTTACTTAAATAAAAATTGAATTTGTAATTTAAAATTTACTTCTTAAATCACTAATCACTTGAACCAAAATCACCCTTTGGTTAACTATTTAAACTTATCATTTTTCAAATTATAATTCAAACATTAAAGTTTAGCTTTATCATACTATCCTAGCCTCTACACATACATTAGGTTGATAGGCCACTGATCTTATGCTTTGGTTAGGCTAGTGTTTAATTGTGATATATTGATTTTTGTTTTATTTTTGTGATGCTTTATTTTAAACTGAATGTTCGGATTTTTATGCATAATCTATAGGGCTATATTTATTAAACTAATGTTGTTTTCTGTAAAGGACTATGCTTAATAAAAGGGGTCGCTAAAAAGATTTGATTAAATGCTTTTACTTGTATGAGGTATTTATCCCTCTTAGAATAGCCCATTAGGGAAAGCAGGCTTAGCACCCATTGGTGCTAAGTCCAATTATAATATATACAAGTTTGGAGTGTATGTGTGTTATAGCTTACCTTTATTCTACAAGTTTAGTTAGAACTTTATTTTTGAAATTTTCAAATATAATTTTTTTAATGGAATAAGATTAAAAGCCATTGGTTTAAACTGAACAGAGGCTAGAAGGCATAAACTTGGGAGGCCATGTGATACCTTGAAGATCCATGACTTTGAAGATCAAGAGAATATGAAAACCCAATTACCTATTTCATTTGGTATAACATTTATTATAATATGGCTTATATAATGGTTGATCTCGACATCCCAATTTTTTTCTTTTTAGAGGTGTATAGTAGAACCCGAACTGGCCTCTTCATTATTCTTTTAATTTGATTGATTGTTTGGTGTACTTATATTATTTGTGCAATAAAAAATAGCATATTTTTCCTAGTTTTTTTAAAGTGAGATGATTATTATATGACCTGAATTTTGGTAGGCTCTTTAAGACTTTAAATTTTTCTATCCAACTAAAATAACTAAATTCAACTTAAGATTAATATAACTAATAACCTCACTATAAAGCCATAAGAACTAATCAAAAAAATTAATTTAGACATCATAAGTCTGTGATGTGGATAACAATCATACATGCATATTATCTTCCTTCTTTGAATATAGGTGATTTTCACTTATTGCATGATAAGGAGTGCAAGTCCATTATTAGCAACCCCTTGAGTAAAAAACACCATTCTCATAGATCGGCCCATAACTCTATTTCATTATGCATATAGACATACTTGCCCACCTAGCTCGAGTCAAATTGATGAGTCAAAATGAATAAAATACATTATTTATATTACATCGATCTAGGACATGATTTCATGTCAGTCATAATCTAGGCTCTTTAGAAGTGAGTTTGGGCTCTTAGCTTTTCTTTCTAAATAGATAATAGCTTATCTATATTACATTCATGAGACTTGATCACATGATTTTAACTTCGTAGAATGTGTTAGCTGACAACTTTTCCAATCGATTGTAAGTCCAAAAAGAGTCGGGACTGATTCACATCCTTGGATAAGGGTGTACCATTATATCTCATTTCCCCAAGCAAACTATGTCAAACTCTTAGTTTATGCTAGAGAACTTTAGATTTAGGATCAGATGTAACCTATTTCTCCTTTGCTATGGGTGTAAATCCCCACCTTTTTAGCATTTTTATAATCTTGTCTTGGTGGAATATAAATCCTAATTTTCTAATAAAATGTCAACTTAAATAATAATAATTCTCAATTTCAAAAATATAAAGTCTCATTATATAATAGATTGAAGTGCTTGCTAAGCTTCCTAGTTTCATGAGTGCCTTCTATTTACCCTCGTTTGAATTTTGTTAAGAACTCTCTCTAATTAAGTTCACCCACTTGATTTCCAACAATCACCAATCATTTAATATCAAACTTTAAAACCTATAGGGATATTAGCCAATTACTTTAATAGAGACTATTCTTAGAAGATTACTTCTCTTAAGATGAAATTAACCGAGGGTTCCCTTATAGGAAACTTAAGAACCCAGCTTAAATAAACTCTATCTTACATGAAAGATGTAAGGTAGGAGAATAATCTTTGGTACACATAGACCTATCAGCCTTAGGAGTCTTTATTAGATGATTGAGTCCATCAGAGGTTGATATTTTTATATGAGGTAGTATATAATTCCTTAATATCAAGCTCGATCACTTCAATAAGTATCCCCTAAGATCTTGTGGTTTCTCATCACATTTTAAACACCATGATAAGTTCTCATCTCTTAGGCATTCTCATAGTCATGTCCTATTGGGACATAAGTCCTAGCATTCTAATAAATTATCAATTCGAACATATATAAATTTCAACTTCAAAAAAATAAAGCATAATAATATGATCGATTAAAGTGTTTATTAGGCATCTTAGTATTGATGCACTTTCCATCCATTCCCTTTGGCTTCTGACAAAAACTATTCCTATTTTATCCTTTCCCACTTGATTTTCTAAATTGAGTAATTCTTTGATCATAATCTTTTAAATCCATAGAGACGATGATTGAATACTTTAATCAAGAATTTTCTTAGGAGATCTCATCTTCTAAGATATAATTTACTATGGGAGCTTATCTCTATACAAAACATGTAACCCAATTTAAAATAAACCCTTTTCTTACTTTATCTATAAAGTGAGCAAGATATATAATGCATGTAGATCTATCAGCCTTGATAGTCCTTATTAGATGATTAAATTCATTGTAGACCTTTTAAGATCTATGTGGTCCTACAAAATTTTTAAACAACACATCACCAAAAAAGATGTTGAATCCAAATTTATTAATAAATGCAAGATCATAGGCACATAGAGAGTAGGGCAAGATTAGACAGCTTTTAATTAAAGAGAATGTAAAGAATGCAAAAAATATCACTATCTCAAAATATAAGTACAAGTAAGAGATCATAGTACAAGAATAATTTCTCTCACTCTCTCTCTCCACCCCCCTTAGGAATAGTAAAAAATAAGCCAATAAAAAGTCTCTTATCCTTCAAAATTTTCCTTTCTATAAGATCCGAGAATTATTACAAAAGAAAGCTACATGTTAGTTTTTAGAGAATGAATTTTTAGGGTGTGGCATTTGTTGCTCTCTCCCTCTTATGTGATAGGACTTGTCATTGATACTACGTGTCCTGACGACTACCACTTATGATGGAAATCTGATCAGTTGCCAAGCATGAGGATCCTTTATTCTCTGTAGCCCTCAAAACCTCATTCTTTGCTTTCTCTATAGCCGTCTAGACTATGCAAGTGATCGTGTCATTCAAGTTTTGCTGTGACAAATTACAACATGTTTAATCCTATAGTGGCTGAGTTATTCTATGCTGATTGGCCTATTTCATTAGGTATCTTCAGCATTGTTTGCACCAAAGAGAATGTTAAGTTCAAATTTATTCATGGATTAATGTAAAACTTTACTTAGGAACATAGAGAGTGGGACAAGACCTAATCAAACTTAAGAAAAAATGTAAAAAATAAAAATATCATTATCTCAAAAGATAAGTACAAGTAAAAGATCATAGTACAAGAATAAGCTCTCTCTCCTCTTAGGAATAGTAAAAGTAAGCCATAAAAAAGTCCCTTATCCCTCGAGATTTTTATTTCTATAAGATTTTGAGATTCATTATAAAAGGAAACTATATGTTAGTTTTTAGAGAATGCATTTTGGGGTGGCACTTGCTAGTCTTTCCCTAGTAATTTCCTCATCGCTTATGTGATAGGCCTTGTCATTGATACTAGGCATCCTCGACAACTATGATGGGAAGTCTGACGAGCTGTCAAGCATGAGGATTCTTCATTCTCTCTAGCCCTCAAAACTTCATTCTTCATTTACTCTATAGCCATCTAGACTGTGCTAGTGATCAGTCATTTGAGTTTTGTTGTGACAAATTACTACATGTTTGACCCCATAACAACAAAGTTATTCCGTGCTGTTGAGCCTACTTCATTGGGCATCCTCAGCATTGTTCACACTCATTGCACCAAAGAGGATGTTGAATTCAAATTTATTCATAGAGTAATGCAAAATCTTACTTAGGTACATAGAGAGTGGGGCAAGACCATATAGGACTTAAGCAAAAAGAATGTAAAAAATGCAAGAAATATTACTATCTCAAAGTATTAGTACAAGTAGAAGATCAAAGCACAAGAATCAGTTCTCTTCCTCTCATGAACAATAAAAAAAAAAAAAAACTCACTTATCTCTCAAAATTTATCTTTTTATAGAATCTGAGGTTGATTACAAAAGAAAACTATATGTCAATTTCTAAAGAATGCATTTCCTTATATGATGCACTTTGGGGGTGGCATTTGCTCGACTATCCCCAATAACCTTCTCATTACTCTAGTGATAGGACTTGCCATCGATACTAAGCGTCCTCAACAACTTTAACCTATGGTGCCAAGTTCAGCAAGTTGTTAAACCTAAGGATCCTTCATTCTCTCTGCCCTCGAAGCCACATTCTTCACTTTCTCTATAGTCATCTAGACTATGCAAGTGATCTTATCTTTCAAATTTAGTTGTGACAAATTGTTGCATGTTCGGCCCTATGAAGGCTACATTGTTCTATGCTGATGGACCTACTTTGGCATTGTTCGCATGCATTACACCAAAGAGGATGTTAAATTCAAATTTATTCATGAAGTAATGCAGGACCTTACATAGGCAGGCAGAGTAAAGGGCAAGACCAGAGAATACATAGGTAGAAAAAATATAAAGAATACAAGAAATATCATTATCTCAAAATATAAGTACAAATAAGAGATATGAGCAGAAAAATCAGCTCTCTCCCTCTCAAGAATAAAAAAAGCTAAGAAAAATGCCCCTTACCTCTCGAGAGTTCTCTTTCTATAAGAACTGAGGTTGATTATACAAAAGAAAAGAATACATCAATTTCTAAAGAATGCATTTTGGGGATGGCATTTGCTTGTCTCTCCCCAATAACCTCCTCATCACTCGAGTGATAAGACTTATCATCGATACTAGTCATCCTCGACAACTCTCACCATCGTGGCAAGTCCAACGAGTTTCTGAGCCTTGGGATCCTTCATTCTTTCTAGCCCTCAAAACCTCATTCTTCACTTTCTCCATAGTCGTCTAGACCATGTAAGAGATCCTATATTTCAAGTTTTTTGTGACACATTGCAGCATGTTCAGCCCTAGTAGCTAAGTTGCCCCATGCTGATGGGTTAACTTCATTGGGTGTCCTCGGCATTGACCACACTCACCACCAAAGAGAATGTTGAATCCAAATTTATCTGTGAAGTAATGCATAACCTTACTTAATGTAGAGTAGGACAAGATCAAACAAGACTGAATCAAAAAGAATGTAAAGAATACAAGAAATATCATTATCTCAAAATATAAGTACAAATACGAGATTAAAGTACAAGAATCAGCTCTCTCTCTCTCTCTCTCTCTCTCTCTCTTAGAAACAGTAAAATAAGCTAAGAAAAAAATCTTTTATCCCTCAAGAATTCACTTTTATGGGATTTGAAGGTTGATTACAAAAGAAAATTACATGTTAATTTAAAAAAAATACATTTCCATATAAAATGCATTTTTAGGGGTGGCATTTGTTGGTCTTTCCTCAGTAACCTCTTCATCAATTGCGTGATAGGACTTATCATGGATACTAGGCATCTTCAACAACTATGGCCTATGGTGGCAAGTCTGATGAGTTGCTAAGTCTTAGGATACTTCATTGTCTCTAGCCCTTAAAACCACGTTCTTCACTTTCTCCATAGTTGTCTAGACTATGCAAGTGATAGTGATTCTGTCTTTCAAGTTTTATGGTGACAAATTATTGTATGTTTGGCCCCATAGTAGCTAAGTTGTCCTTGCTAATGGGTCTACTACATTGGGTGTCCTCGGCATTGACCACACTCATCGTATCAAAGAGGATGTTGAATCCAAATTTATTTGTGTAATAATGTAGGATCTTACTTAGGAATGCAGTGGATTCGGCAAGACCAAATAGGACTTTAGTAGAAAAAATGTAAAGAATACAAGAAATATGACTATCTCAAAATATTAGTGCAAGTAGAAGATCAGAGTATAAGAATCACCTCTCTCCCTCTCAAAACCAGTGAAAAAAAAGCTAAAAAAAGTCCCTTATCCCTTGAGAATTTTCTTTCTATACGATCTGAGGGTTGATTATTAAATAAAAAATGCATGTCAATTTCTAGAAGCTATGGATCAGTTACAATACAAATTGACAATTGTCTAGGCGTATCCACTAAGCGGCTCATCTATGTTTTGGCGGTTGGGCGAGTGTTGTATACCGAGTGACGAGTCCTCTAATGTGGTTTCCTGTGCGAGTCAGTGAGTCTGGCATCGATTGTTCTGCTAAGGCGGGCTACATTAAGCATTCGCCTATATGGAGGTGAGTTCTCCTGGATGGTAGGCAATTAAGTTCTTGTCCTTTTTGTATTAGTTTGACTGCTTAGTCTTTGTGCACATATTTGGGCCACAATGGTGGGCAACAAATATCATCTACTAATGCAGCCATTGGGTCATCACTTGCACATTTAATCTATCATAATTTCATTTTTATCAAAGATAGTGATAATGTGCATATGGTATTCATCTATCTTAAAATTAGGTTGAACTGTGTCTATTTATTACTTGGTTGTTCAAACTATGTTCCAAACGCTAATCTGACAAAGAAGTTTTTCTTGTCAGCACTAGTTGAGGAAGATTAACAAAGTTGAAAAGTATGCAAAAATAAATGTGAAGGTTGTAAAGCTTTCTGTTGTATATATTTGTTATTAAGAGTAAGGTTAATTTGCCTCGATGCTACAAATAAATTGGTTTGAGCATTTGCTAAGTTTTGGTTCTCGATGATTGAGTTTTTGCAATTTGATGGAATTCAACCTTGGAAGTCTTGGTTTCTTTCTTTGGCTATCAAACTTACTGGATTGAACCATCTGTTATATTGAAAAAGCTCGTTTAATGCAAGCAACAGTTCGTTTTTAAAATCTTTAAAACATATGAAAGGCCTTGGTTTCACTTAATTTTCTATCATATTTTTAAACAGCATTGATGAACATGCCAATTATCAGAGCTGCTCCTTCAAGCTTTAGGTCGCTTGGGAACTGCTTAATGTAAAGTAATCAAAATTTGAAAGCATCTAACTTGACTATTTTTTATCTTTAGCTATTATATCTGTATTCTTTCTGATTTAATCTGGGTTAATCTAGGTTAAACTTGGCCTCTAGCTGGGAATGATTTTTAGTTGTTTTGCTTTAACAAAAACCAAGATATTATAATTAGAAGATTTTTTTAAATATGTGAAATAATGTTGCAAGTATTTAGAAGTATCAGTCTTTAATTCATCTTTAAGAGACTGAGAGATTTTATTCTGTACAGGATTGAAACAAAGTACATTTGTAGATATTTTTTTAGTGCCAATAATAACTTCTAAACAAATTCATTTCCAATCAAACTGATTACAAGTTCTTTAATATCACGTTACATCTTAAAAAATACAAAAACTTAAAGATCTAAACTTTAATCAATATATAATGACCAATAAATTCCTTACCAAATTTTATATTGTCGTTGCCTCTCCTTACAGCTATAGCAAACTGCACTTCAATTATAAATACACTAGCTGCTATTCAGATATATTCTTTCATATAAGCAACTAATTACAATTCGTATATATGCTTCCATAAAAAATTTAGTGCACTTCAAGTTTAGTTCATTTTGTTCAAAAAGCGAGTTCAATTCTCTAATTTTGATGATAATAGGTTATAGCATTGATAATAATAACAATAGAGTTTGGACTCCATATAATCGTCATTCAAAATACATGGAGTAGATCTCAAAATGATAAATCAATACAACAACTCTTTAATGAAAGCTACCACCATTACTTTAATTACAATTCTAACTACAAATAACATTTTAGGCTACACAACCTCATATTTGATGGCCTCAAACATCTTTAAAACCTCATCATCAAAAGATGACTTTCTTGGGTGATTCATCTCAAATAGTGTATAATCGACTTCACCCTTCAATCTAAAGTAATTGCAAGTCTTCCGACTTATTTCGTGGACATCAGTCGAATTTTCTTTCATGATTTTCGCCTCCATAACGGGTGAACAATTTAAATTATAAGTTGGAGCGACAACATATTTGATAGTCATGGGTGCTCACTGATTTCTTCATGTAACTCAAACTCATTTTAAATAAAATAAAGTAGATACTGGTGATTTCACTGCAACCTAAAAAAGTGCATTTACATTAAAAAACAATTCAAGAAAAGAATTCAGATTATTTTTTACTAACACAAAAGGTAATATAACAATCAACTAAGATAAGAAGAAGCTAGCCAATAAACAAGTAAAATATGATCTTAAAATTGAGGATGACAATGATTTCTTTTTTGGTGAATGAATATGGTAACATTGTTTTTCAGAGGCATACAAATGTGAAAGATTTCACTTATAAATCCATCACAGATGCATGTCATATAAACCCTAAGCTACATTTAAGCCTCTCTAAATTTATTACTTGGAAATCATACTATGGTATCATGGTCCCTCCAATCATGTTTGCATAATTTTCAATAATAAATTAAATTTAGTTTCAAATTTAATTTTATAAAGTATGCTTGACCGTGATGTGCATGTGATCTTTATTTGTGCTATCATGCAGGAAGAAGGCAATATACATACGACTTTTCTGAAAAAAAAAAAAAATTCTACCAAATTTGTAGGTGGATTTCTGACAGTCATACCTTCAAAAGAATTTTACAAGAAAATTTTCCGATAGCTAATTTTTCAGAAATTCCATCAAAGATACGTAAATTTGAATTTCAACTTTTGATCCGTCAGAGATAAGTAAAAAAAATCCGTCAAAAATAGTAAAATAATACCGCCATCTGCCCTACCTCGTATTCGCCCTGCCCTAGCCCAGGCTATCCCCGAGCCGTCTCCGCCGGGCCTTCGCCGCTGCCCATTTTCTCACCACTTTTGGTGAAAATTTCTCACAATTATTTCATGGGATTTAAGGTATGTTCTCTTTCTCTCATTTTTAGAAATTTTTTAAATGTTTATTGTGTACATATTATTTTCTTATGATACCCTGCTGCTTGGTTGTCGCTCATTGTTGCTTGAATTTCTTTATGATTTTTTAAGTATATGTTTTTTTTTTCTCTAGCATTAAGAATTGATTGTTTAACATCTCTTATGATTTCATAATATTTGGTTTGGCAATAAGGGATGTGAAAACCGAAATATAGAGATTACTTATTTTCAAAATGAATATCTTGATAATACAAATTAGATTTGTTTAAATTAGTTTTACTTTGAGGTCATTAAGCATTAAGATAGTGAGATGTTTAAAAATATTCACTATCGAGGTGGATCAATTCAAACTATATGAATATCTTGTGATGTCACTTTAGCATTAGGACTTCCTTAATAATTTTGCTAGGTGGATCTCCTAGGCATAGATTAAACCATGCCTTAGTTGACACTTCACTAATATAATCGCAAGACTTACTGACATGGACACACACCTTAGTCATTCACCTAGCTCAGCCCAACTTATTTGGGTTAGCCCAAGAGAGTCACCATGGTTAATTTTAATCATATATATCTCATTATATAATCAAAAGTGGTGGACTTGCTCAAAATAGGGTTGAACCACACCTCCTTTTGACATGGAGAGATTGTCCTAAAGTATAAAGATAAATCAGGTGGTGAGGAGGCCTCTCCCATGGCTTTGACAAAGGACAAGTTTGTCTAGCCCCTCACTTGTCAAGTTCTAACCATTTCAAGCATTTATAGATGACCTAGGCCATCACAACCATCAATTCTAAGCTTGGGCTAGTCCAAAAGGGTCTTTTTGAACTCCCCTATGTACACCCTCTCACCCATTTAAAGATGATTTCAAAACTTAAGTGATTAATTTATGATTATAAAGGTGTTGCTATATTTTATTTGATAATGATTGTGCATGCCATAAATTCTTGTTTTTATGAATTTTAAAATAATTTATGGATTCCAATGATGGTGAAGTTTGTGTCTTTGACTGCAAATATGGATATCAAAACCTAGTGGTCATTGATGTATTATAGACTCTTTTTTTTTGGGGACTAAAGAGAACTATTGAAATTTTTACTAAAAAAATTGAATGCTTGCCTCTATTTTTTATTAGCAACCATCTTTTATGAATGAAAGAATTTTCAGATGTTAATATGCAAAGAAAAAAAATTAGATAACTCTAACACCAAGTGAAATTAGAGTTGATTTGTATCAAAGGAAATTTCAACCTAACTATTGGATTTGGACATCACATGGCGACTGTGAAGCTCATTTTGACACTCGCTACACTACATCAACTATTTATGCACAAGTTAGTGTGGATAAACAAAGCAGATATGAATAATTGATCTTTAATGTAGTTGGACTGTAATTTTAGAAAACTACAAAAGAATCTCCAAACGTTGAAGCTAAAAAATTATATGATCTATTAAGCACAGTGCAACGACTATTATGGCATGGATGCACCACTAATTCTGAGTTAGTTGTGGTAGTTAGATTATCAATACGCCATCAATCAGATTGTCAAGCAGCTTAAGAAGATAAATCTATCAAAGAATTTAGTGGTAGTTGATTTTTTATAAGACAAAAAATTGTTTCTAAATTAGGATTATCTACTCAGAAAATAGTTTGATGCATCAATGGTTGTATATTTTACTATAAGGAAGATGCATCAAAACATGCATGCAAATATTGTGGTGCTCCAAAGAACAAACAATGAAGCTAAAAAGAATGTAAAGAGAAGGAAATCCCAGATAAGAGACTATTTTTTTCTCATGCCATGTTTACAAAGACTTTTTGCATCAATGAGTACTATTTAGCATATGAGATGGCATCGTAATAGAGTAATTGAATCACCTATTTTGAGTCATCCACTGCATGTAGAGGCATGGAAGTATTCTGATCGTACATTTCTAGATTTTATTATTGAGCCAAGAAATGTATGCTTGGGATTCTGTGTTGATGGAATTATGCTTTACAGTCAAGCCGCTACACCTTACACATGTTAGCAAATACTATTAAGTCATACAATCTTCTTCTAGATATGTGTGTGACAAGCTCATAGTTATTTTGCACATTTACTATTCCTAGACTGTAAATAACAAGACATTATTTGTTTCACATATCTATTATTTTTGGGCCATATAATCCAAAGTCTAAAATAGATGTGTACTTATAATCAATAATAGATAATCTTCAATGTCATAGGAAGATTGTGTGCTGATATATGATATCTCAAAAAAAGCATAATTTTCAAATAAAAGCATGACTAATGTCAATAATTAGTGCATTTTCATGAAAGATATATTATCATGGTGGAGCACATTATAGAAGTTAGCTTACCCATACTATATGGAGTCTTTAAAAGCATTTATATTGAGACACGGTGACAAAAATTCTATGTTTGATTGTCATGGAATGTTATTATCTACTAATCATCTATTTAAAAGAAAATAGAGATACATTCATGAAGAATAGGTTAAGAAGAGCGCTCCACCACTATTATTTATTGGAGATGGCTTATGAGAGATGGTCCAATCAATACAAAAAATTACATTATTTTTTATGTTATTAAACTCATGATCACCACATTATGGTGTTAATTATAATTGAACAAAACACAATATTTTTTGGGATTTATCATACTGGAGGACAAATTTAATGTGCCATAACTTGGATTTATTGCAAATTGAAGAGACTTTCTTTGAAAATATCTTTAAAATTGTGATGCACATAAAAGAAAAAATAAAATATAATTTGAAGGCTAGAATGGACTTATAGTAGTATTGTAGAAGAAGGAAGATTGAGCTAGTTTAAGCAAGTCGTGGGACAATCTTGAAACCCAAAGCCAAACTATGTGCTTACACTAAAGTGAAAAAGAACTATGTGCTAGTGGGTTTAGTCTCTTAAGATGCCAATTGGGTATGCACCTAATTGGTCACAGTGTATTGATAAGAGGTCAAGGATATTATTTGGGTTGAAGAGTCATGAATGCCACATCTTTATAGAGTGCTTATTACTAATGCACTCATTGCATTACTAGTGGGAATTTGGAATCCATTAATAAAGTTGAGTATGTTTTTAAGAGATGTGTGCTCCACATGCTTGAATGTGGATTCATTGATGTAAGGTGAGAATAATATTATAGTGATATTATGTAAATTAAAGTAAAAATTTTACCTAGATTTTTTATTACATGGAGCACTTACCAATTTATTTGCCAATAACATAGGAGTTGGTGGCTCCATATAATATCGTTGGATGTATCTATTTGAAAGGTAAAAATATATTATAAAGTATTTTTTTAAATTTAGCTTTTATTTATATAATCTTGCTAGCTCGTAAATAATTTTATAAACTTTGAATAAAATATAGAGGACTGTGAAGAACAAATTGTATCAGAAGGATCTATTTGTTTGCATAATTGCTGCTCATACTACTTTTACCCTAATGTACAGTATGGTCAAACTGGAGCACCTTGTAATGAAGATATTGGGAATGAGGACAATGCTCAATCTTCATTATCAATTTTCAAAAAAAAAAAAAAAGTTAAGCTTTTGGTAGATGCACATCAAAATATTTGTCTCATAAAAAGGCGACTACAACGACACTGTAAATTCTACTTAATTGTAAAGAAGTCCAACCCTTCCTAGAGTAAGTTCTTGCATTCCAGACACTATATACATGATATTTTGATTTATGGGATCATTAATATTATTTAGTATGTAATTACAAATTACTTGTTAAGACATATATCCAACAGTGACATATGTAGTAGAAGGATTGAGGCAAAGTTTATAAATTAGTTTAGGTCATGTAAGTTAGTTCGGATAAGAAATTAGGCTTTTTATAATATGATATAACATGTGGTTTAATTTAGCAATGCACTTTCAAGTTCATAATCTACTAAGTGAAATTAAAAAGTAAGACTTACATGACTTGGTTTAAAAACCAATGAGATATGTTAAGACATGGCCTATAATTTTAGTTAATGTTTTTAGATTTCACATTTATTTGTTAGTTAAAGGAAGAAAATAGGTAATGGTGGAGTATGTTTTAAAGAAAATTAAATACTCATGTAGAGGATGAAGGGGACTACTATTGTGTCTGTTATAGATAATGTAGTTAAAATATTGAGGAGCATGAGGGAGTTTTGGTTTTATTTAATTATGATTGATTTGATTAAACTCTTAATCAAGGCACAAAAGTACATAAACTGTATGGAATAACAAAAATAGAATGGAATAACATATATGCAAGATATGATTCATTCATATTAGCCCAGTAAGCACATTAAGTGTATTATGTGAGGTATCTAGGTATAATAAAAGAAAATATTGAATTGTCTATTGTAATCAAAACTAAACCAAGGAGTAGATTTGAGACTTAAAATGTTATTGAAGTTGATCATCAAAAGGAAGAAATGTATGGATTCTTATAGTTCAATCCTAATATTGATTAAATGGCTAGTTTAGCTTATATAAATATTTTGAATTAGGAACATGAATTATTTAGTAAAGATAATTCTGATGCTGAAGCTTAAGGAAATGATGATGAGGAAGAAGAAGAGTTAGAGAACTTTGATGATGAGTTGGAGGAAAAATTGGTTAAGTTGCTATAATTAGTTTTTTGTATTACCTTTTCTTGTTTTTTTTCTTTATTTTTTTATATAATATTATAATATGACATAACATTTTCTTTTATCTCTTGAAAATGGCTTTCAAAAGTGGTGATAAGCTGACTTGATGATCCTTTCCACTACTTCTAGCAAGAAAAAAGAATGTTACTACATGTCTACATAAGCTGTTAACAAGTACAACCACCACTACTATTTGTACCACTTTGCTAAATCTCACTCCATCTCACTACTCACCTGATTTGATGTAGACCGCCCCTTTCTACCTATTTCTTGAGGTGTAAGTAAATTGAGGTAGCTCGAGCTTGACTCATTTATAGGCTTGTGAGCTTAGTCTTGTTAAGCCATGAGCTCAAGCTCGAGCTCAGATTATAGCTCATTAGATGAATGAGCTCGAGCGCAAGTTTCACTTAACTTGGCATGAATACTCATTGGGCTACTCATTCACCTTATCTCATCCCAAGAAAACATAAATCCTCTTCACTCTCAGCCTCTATAATTTTCCTCTATTCCCATCCTCATCGTCGTCTCTTAACTTATTCAAAAAAGAGGTAACTCTCTCTCTCTCTCTCTCTCCCTCCTTCCTCACTCTCTCCTTCCTCCTTATCTCCTCCATTCCTTCCTCCCCAGCCAAAAGGATTTGAATGGAAGTTAAAATAAATCTTGCCAAACAACATAGTGGGAGTTCATCTTGAACTCACCCAAAAAGGTAATCTCTCTCTCTCTCTCTCTCTCTCTCTCTCTCTCTCTCTCCTCCTCTCTCTCTCTCTCTCTCTCTCTCTCAGCCATAATATATCCTGTCAAGCAAAAATGGCATCTTTAAATTATATAGAATTTAGAGTCCCATTTCTTCTATATTTGCCTCAAACTCGAATCTAGTAAATCCCATTGCATATTGTCTTTGATTATGAGTAGGAGCGGAGCAGAGAGGAGAGAAATATGATGGTTTCAAATGCCAAATAATGTGGATTCCCTTACTAAAAAGTTGAGCTTGAGTGTGATGTTTTTTAAATGAGCCGAGCTTGAGCTTAGCATATGAGATCGAGTCGAGCTCAAGTAAGAAATTGGGTGTTTGAGTCTAGATCGAGTTTTATGTGACTCAAGTTTAACTCGACATGTTTTCACCCTTACTAATATTTTTTTATATCCATCACACCTACCACCTCCACCACCTCTTTATTGGCCCATCACTTTACTACCACCCAGCTTACGTATAATTGACTTACTACCTTCCAGAACAATCGACATATCATGTCATGCCACCAACAGTTGCTAAGTTGAAATATTTAAATGAATGTTATTCAATAGCTTGTGAGCTTGTCTTGTTAAGCCATGAGCTCAAGCTCGAGCTCAGATTATAGCTCATTAGATGAATGAGCTCGAGCGCAAGTTTCACTTAACTTGGCATGAATACTCATTGGGCTACTCATTCACCTTATCTCATCCCAAGAAAACATAAATCCTCTTCACTCTCACCTCTACAATTTGCCTCTATTCCCATCCTCATCGTCGTCTCTTAACTTATTCAAAAAAGAGGTAACTCTCTCTCTCTCTCTCTCCTCCTCCTTCCCTCACTCTCTCCTTCCCTCCTTCTCCCCTCCTTACCTGTCCCTCCATTCCTTCCTCCCCAGCCAAAAGGATTTGAATGGAAGTTAAAATAAATCTTGCCAAACAACATAGTGGGAGTTCATCTTGAACTCACCCAAAAAGGTAATCTCTCTCTCTCTCTCTCTCCCTCTCCCTCTCTCTCCCTCTCCCTCTCTCTCTCAGCCATAATATATCCTGTCAAGCAAAAATGGCATCTTTAAATTATATAAAATTTAGAGTCCCATTTCTTCTATATTTGCCTCAAACTCAATCTAGTAAATCCCATTGCATATTGTCTTTGATTATGAGTAGAGAGGCAGAGAGGAGAGAAATATGATGGTTTCAAATGCCAAATAATGTGGATTCCCTTACTAAAAAGTTGAGCTTGAGTTTGATGTTTTTTAAATGAGCCGAGCTTGAGCTTAACATATGAGATCGAGTCGAGCTCAAGTAAGAAATTGGGTGTTTGAGTCTAGATCGAGTTTTATGTGACTCAAGCTTAACTCGACATGTTTTCACCCTTACTAATATTTTTTTATATCCATCACACCTACCACCTCCACCACCTCTTTATTGGCCCATCACTTTACTACCACCCAGCTTACGTATAATTGACTTACTACCTTCTAGAACAATCGACATATCATGTCATGCCACCAACAGTTGCTAAGTTGAAATATTTAAATGAATGTTATTCAATAGCTTCACACATTTATATTGAGCTTGAGGGGCACATAAGTATTTTCTTAAAGTAAGGTGTAATACTTTTAATATTTTTTGTATACTAACAACTTCTATTTATGCAGGTTTAACACTTCAAAGAAAGCTATTCATAAGACAAGAGATATTATTAGTAACAAATTTGATAATATATATATATATATATATATATATATTATATATATATATATATATATATATATATATATATATATATATATATATATTTAATGGAAGAACATCTCGATTGAAGTTTGTGATATGTGATTTAGAGAGTTTATGGATAGAAGTTCTTATTTAACTAAAATTTTATATTTAATGAGTGCTTAACAATATTTTTTTCACTATGTATAGAGACTTCACTTGTCTGCCCTAATATCATGATAAGATATAGATAAATTTTGAGAGACAAAGATCTACATGCTTATGGGATATGTTTATAATAATCTATAAGTCCAGTGAGAGCCCCTTATGGATTGGGGAGGTAGTATAGGTAGATTTATACATCTTAGGGTAGCCTAAAGTATGCCTAGAGAGGGAGCAAAATAAGCTAAATCAAGCGACTAACTATGGATGCATGGGTAACTCCTTATATATTGGTGGTTTAATTTCTTATACATAGCATAAGAGGAGAATGATAAGCATATTAATTTTATATTTGTCTTATGATACATTTAATTCTATTAATATCTTTAATTTTAATGAGTTATATAGAAGTAGATGTTAGGAAGAGAGGCTATGCTATCCAAGTTACACATGTGCATACATTAATGATAATAAGACCAGCAGTGGGGTGATAGTAGGTCCTAGCAAGTCTACATGAGTATTATTTTTAAAAGAAATTATGATAGTAATGCATTCACCATATATTACTAATGTTGAACTTTTGTAGGATGAATATATGGATTTGAGGACTATTCAAAGTCAAGCATCTTTAGAGGGTAATCATCTTGGTAGGACGAGTTCACTTTATTGCGATAAATAGTAGAAGGCAAGAAGAAGGGGATGATTTATGAATAGTGTGATTACTTTGTGGTTACTAATGTACTATCTTTAAATATGCAAGGATTCTAGACTATTAGTTGTTAAGTGAATGCCTTTTTAGCACAAATGAAAACTATTAATTTGGTACAATATTTTTTGTTGTAGATTTTTAGCACAAATGAAAACTATAATATGTCTAGCTTTTGTAATGTAAAACGATATGCAACTTTTATCTCATTTGGTAATGATTTATCTACTTCATGTTCCAAAATCATGGTAGATTACAACATTAATTCATACGAATTACACGATTGACTAAGAGTCTATTTGGGGCAGTTGAAGAAGTACGAAAATGTAATAGTATAACTATTATAGAAGAAGATGTTGTCTAAGAAACTATAGTGAGTAGTATAATTTTATAATTTCAAAAAAGTAGATCATAATTTTCTAGCATTCAGTAGTCTACTAGGTCAAGCAGAATAATATAACTTTCTTACTATAGATTCTTCAAAATACAGCTAGACCACATATGAGGGATGACGGCATTTTCTAGAAATTAAAAAGGATGTAGACAAAAGGGCTTAAACATGTTGGAATCATTTTACCTTAAATCCCAAATTTAAATGTCACAAGTCCAAGTCCTCTTTTTCTTTGCACACTCGATTGCTTGACTTCCTTGCTTCTTTGTTGTTGTCATGATTTTGAGGCTTTAGTGAGCAGGGATGAGGGTCGTTGTGTGCATGACTCATTACTGGTTAGAGTTCTTATAGCAAAAATAAATGGTAAGTGACAGAGTGCTACGAAAAAAACATAGGTTTATATATATATACTAATATTTATTTTGGAGTATTTAAGAAAGAATATCAAACTCATACATTTTAGAAGACTAAAGAAAACCATATCACAAGCACATATGTTTGAAGTGCTTTTTGTCTTAAAATGTATCTATTTATAAATTACAAATGAGCTCAAAAATTCATTTAAATTGCTAAAATTTATTATCAATTTTATTTTATCTAAAGTAAAAAAATTATTTAATTTCATGCATGCAAAATTATATTGTCATTTCATGCACTTTGGTCCAAAAATGAGCCTTAGGGACATTTTGCTACACGTTATCTATTTGGAATTTTTATTATTATTTAATTTTCTAAATTGATTATATTTTTCATATTTTTATTCACACACACATCCACACCCCTTCATTTATTTATCTGATTTAAGCCATAAATTAATATTTTCATTGAATCCAACCTCCCAAACTTGGATTGGCTGACACACTCATGTGCATTCCAAGTTTTAAATTATTTTATGTTAATTTATTAAATTTTTTATCATAAAAACTTAGTTTTAATTACATCTTAGGGGCTGTTTGGTTGCCTGATGCACTGCATTCCAAATGCACGCTTTTGAATATTTCAAGCATTTGGTTGCAAAGTAAAGTAAAATTTTAGTATAATGTAATGCATTTCAAATACACTAGAAATTTAGTTTATGCATTTAGAATTCGCTAGATTTGGGCGAATTTTAAATACACCGCCAATAAGTGAATGTGTCGCCGCGCCGCACCATGTGCCGCCGTCAGCCGTCATGGTGAGGCACCATCACCGTCCAGCCGTCAGGTCGCCGTGGCCGCTTCTGTCGCCAATGTCAAAACCGGCCATTTTACATTACATTTTATTAACCAAAAAAAAAAAAATAAAGCCATAAATTTGTAAAGCTCTCAACAAAACAACTATAAAATAATCCTTTTACACTGAATTCCTTTTATACTGTATTCCAAATGCATGCAACCAAACAACCTCTTACTATATACTTAATTTACTCAAGTAACCCAAACTATTTTGTAAATTTGAGTGGCAACCCTTCCTCTCTCCAAATTCCTAATGATTTGATTTATTCATTTAAAATTTGAATTATTCCCTTGTCATCCATATACTAAATAAAAAATTTATTTGAATTAATTTTAAAATAAATTAACTGATATCTTAATCAATTTCTTCCATATTATGCGTTATTATGGTCGACCCCTATTGAGTGATTTCTATATTAATTAAGTACTAAAAATTCAAGGCATGTCTCACTCACCACTTTGTCAAAAACTTCGAAAAAATTCTAGCTCTTTTGTTACTAAAAATCCGAAGATTTTTCTAATTCTATCTTAACAAATTTCAAGCGAAATATTTCAAATTCCTTGAAGATTTTAATGCAAAAAACCTTTGGTGTGAAGATCTCTTGTATCATTTGAAATAGAATTTCACTGGTTGTAAGCAAATCCATCCAATAGGTTAGTTCGATCATTGGGTATGGCTCGAGTGTTTGGGATGATTGCCTCAAGCAAGTATGTAAGGATAGTCCTCTTAGTGAAAACTCATATATATGTACTCTTAAGTGAGTATATGGTGAGCCTCTCTTGTAGATCAATAGGTTTTCTGAGAGGTTTGTTATCCATTATTTTTTTTTTTTGGGACATTTGAGTGAATTTAATCGCAAACTTACACTCATAATGTATGAGCGACTAAACCCAAGACTCTGAAAGTCAAATCTCTCAACCACTGCAAGGTGTCACATGTTATCCTTGTTGGGCACATAAATCCTCATAATAGCTTCCTTGTGAGACAAGTTCCCATTGAGTTGAATTCTCCCCAACATTAATTATGACAAAGTAGGCCCTTTCTCTCCTGAGAAGTTGAGGTTGGATTATCCCTTAGGTGAGTTCTTTCAAAGCCAATGTTTTAGATCACTATGAGTTAAGCACACTTATCTAGCTAAGCGTACCAAGCTTATATTGTGAATAAGATGAATTAATCCTTATTTAAATACAAGGATATATTGATTAAAAAATTAATTCTAGGGATATTTACCTAAATACACTTATAAATAGTTTTAATTTTAAAATTATTCATTATGATGTAAAAGTCAAATTTTCATAAAATGACTCATATATCTTAGTTATTCTAAATTTTTAAAAAAGAATAGATCTAATAGCGGATCAACCAATCTAAAGTACATATACTATAAATAAAATCCTTTTTGAAATAATTTCTTCAAAAATTTTTTAGAAGCCATTTTGAATTATTTCTTATTTTATTTATATTTTATTGAAAAATATAAATATTATATCTAATAAGTGTTATTTTTAGTTCTTTTAAATATTGCACGAGGAGGTAGTGGTTGGAGGTTGTAGCAGTATTTTTCACTAAAATATCTAATTTTTTTAAATATTTCTAAAATAATTTATTTTAATTATAAAAAAATAGCTAAAAAATAATTAAAATATTTTAAAAATAAAGTTAAAAAAATTATAAAATTAGTACTTTTACGGTTTTGATCCTCCTTCCTCACTCAGCAAGGTCATCTGCAGCAAGCGACTGGCCGACAGGTTTTCCGCAGCAGTAGCTACGTGGAATTGATTCGGAGTCGAATCGGGAGAGTTCGTTTAGCGGAAATCACTTTGGAACCTGTTCAGAACAATGGCTTTCGCGTCAAGCGAGCTTGAAGATTTTGTGGTTTTCGAGCTGACGGATCCCTCCAACGTCACAGATAAGCTATCTGATGAGGAGATAACGATCTCTACCTCGGTTATTGACAACTGGGACATTCCTTCGATTGTTTGCCACAGGATCGTCAAAGTTCAGGCGGATAGAAACAGGCAATCTTTATCTTTTTTGGTCCAAAATAATTTCCCTGACAATCTCTTTCGTTTCTTTTTTATGTTCATCATTTCTGATAATCGGCGCCTATGTTTCAGGCTTTTGCAGATGTCCTACTACTTTCATGGTCTTCTAAGTGGAAGCTTCAGGTATGCTCCACTAAAAACATAAGAAATTAGATTCCTTTCTTGATGAACAGACGATAAACCCCAATATTTAACATATTAGCCAATTAGAGTATAGGTTATGTTTTTAGAAGGCACCAATTCGCCGGAGTTTTGTCTCCCCTCAATATTGTCTGAACATTGGTTGATCTTGCCCAGGTCATTTCGATCATAGGGCTGCCTTTAAGTAGTTTATATAAAGGTGGTTTTTTTAACTAAACTCGTTTATTTATTTACTATTCTCGTTGGAAGATTGTAAATGGCTCGTTGATTCAAATGCTGTGACTAAATTCATTGATACATCAGAATATAGTTCTTTTTTTTAAAAAAAAATTGTATCACATTTAATAGCAATATCTTGTACTTTAACTAGTATACCTTAAATAAATTATAAAAATTTAGCTAGAGATGCTCTCGTTCAGCTTCTTTCAAATATTAATGTTAAAAAAACAAACCTCAGAATACTTCTGCAGAAGTTTAGTTCGGATATAAGTTACGTATGATTAAATTGTTAGACAATTTTGTTTTAATTGTAAGTCAATAATTTTGAAGTTGATATACAATTTTTTTATGTAAGTGCATTGTTTTTCTTTTATAAAATTAGAAGAGATGCTTTGCATTTCAATAGAAATGTCTTATAGTCATGGAAAAGTGCCAAGTTTCTTAAACTAAATCTAACTTCGTGTATCCTCATCCTTATTTTTTATGTTTAATTGGCACCTATATTAGTAGTTATAATTCAATTTATTGAAGCAATTAATAAATGTTCGGAACTCAAAATTTTATTACATAGTTACAGAATATTTTATATTTTTTCTGCATTTGATATGTATTATAATATCAATGTAAAAAATAGGCTAAAAAAGAACATCTACATACCAGAATATGCGAGCTCCATTCCTAATAAATCTGAAATTAATTAGAGGGGCATTTTTTGCTTGTTTAGGCAGAACTAATTAGATATATATGTTGCTTGAAAAGGCAGAATTAGAGGGAACTTTAGAGAAGAATAGATATTTAAATACTATATTCCATGTTGTGAGAAGGGGACAAGTTTTAAGAGGGAAAAATTTGCATGAGGCAAAAAAATTACATAAGACTTGAAAGAATAACATTTAAAATGCATGGTACAAATTTTAGAAATCATAATAAGATGCACCACTGTGATCACAGTTCTGAAACATTTCTTCTTTGTGTAGCCTCATTTATAATTCATCTTATTCCTCAATTCATTGATGATTTAGAACATGTTGTGGTTCATTCGCCATTACTTTTGGCCATGGATTTGTTCATTTTCCATCGCTTCTATCTAGTAACTTTTCATATATCAAAATATTGTAATTTATCATTATTTCAATAATGCCTGTTGGTAAAAGATGGTATGAAGTGACACCTCACGGGACTTGGAACCACCTGATACCATCTCAATAACTCTAGCGTATGTTTTTGTCTACTACCAATCGACATGTTATCATAGTAACTCTAGAATACGTCATTGTACAACCACCTAACACCTTGCGATCCCGGAGATGGCATTGTCTAGTCATAAAGTTGTAACATAGCTTTGGGCTTGCAAAATATTGCAATGATGTTGTGACTGGCTTGAATAAAACTTAGAAAGATCCAGCTCTCAAATAACTTAAAGATAGTTAGGGAGCTTATTTTTTCTTTTGTTCAAATCATTAGAGAGGATTTAGCTCATATTGTACATCCTTAGTGGTAACTTTTGTAACTTTTTTTTTATATTAATGCAAAATGCACATTTCCGAAAAAAAAAAAAAAGCTTCAAGATAAGTCATTGTTCAATCATAAAGCTATAAAATAGTTTTGGACTGGCTAAAATACTATGCATCATCATTTTAGTAATGCATGACGGTGAGAAGATTGTGAGGTGACATGATTTTGGAGAAAGCAAAATCAACACCTTGTGACCCTGAATAACACTCAAGGAGTGTTATCATTCAATCATAAAGCATAACACAATTATCACATATATCATCAAACAAAATTTTTTTCATTAAAAAAAATCTAGTTTTATTTTTTTATTGAATACAAAATCAACATTTGTGCTCCTTATGTGGCATGATATTATTATGTGGTGTATAAGCATGTTGAGCATGTAATGGTTGCATTTACATTGTTCAAAATGATCACTTTTATCATCATTATCATCATTTGCAACTACTTGCCCCTTTCTTGATCAACCTATTGTGTAGCCGTCTTCCTGCTCTATATATCTAACCATTTTGGACTATCATCCAGTTGGTTTTGGTGCTCAGTTGGTGTGTTCCAAGCCCGCAGTAGCAGTCATCCTATGGATTTCTTGATGTTTGAAGTGTTGGAGTGGATAGCATAAATCTCGGATGTATGTAGGCCAAGATGATCCATCTTTTAATTGGGTATGCATGCTTGAATAAGCTGGAGATGGTGCTGAAGAAGATGGGCCAAGTTCGTATTGGGTTGGTGAATTTGTGTATGCATTGAATGGGTCAACCAAAGATGTCCAACCATTGTATTGTCTTGGGGGAGATATCTATGCATTGTTTGAGACACCCTAGGATGGCCCACCTTGTATTGAGTCAGCGAAGCTATAAAGGATGGACATATCTCACATGAGTGGCTGAAGCTGTGCATGATGATTACCTCTATAGTCATCTAAATGTTAGGCATGTTTCATTTTCTCACACAACTCATACAAATCATTGGCAGTACATTTTAAGTTGTTGCCGTCATCTCTGTCTCTCCATAGTAAGGCATCCTATCTTAAGCTACCCACAAGAGCTTGCACCTCAAAATTTTTTTTATGTGCCTATGAGTTTGTTAAATAATATAATCATTGAGTGTAATTTAAAAAGGCCTGAGATTACTTTTGGTGTCCCTATGAATAGGCATCAGTGGTAAAACATATTAGGTGGTTTTCAAAGAGCTTGTAACAAAGAAAGTTGTGCCCTTGTATAAATATAACCCCTAATACTCGGTTTGGGTCATCATTTAGATGGCTGGCATATACACATGCAAATTATGAGCCTCCTAGATTTCTTAATGCCATTGATGGTAATAACACCAAATGTATCCTGCTTTGTGGTTTAATGTGATTTTAGTTCTCACTCATATTATTTGGGATACGACAAACATTGGGACTACCAAACTTTCTGACATATGATGATTGAATAAACTCAATAATTCTCCTTTCAAGATTGAAGGATGGCCATGAGGATCTATTCAGAATGTTATGAAGCATACTAATGTTATTGAGTTGTATTTATCATTTTTTAAGTACATAGAAGTGTACATAGTGCAACCAAGCTTGGCAACCCATGTGGTAGTGATGACATGAGGGCAAGGAACATGAAATATAAATGGTCATTGGCACGTGCAATTGCATATTTGAGTCTTATCCAAGTTTATGTAAAAAACTGATGTGATGTGTCAATAACTTAGAATTTTGATAGGCTGAAATGCATGGATGCTAAGAGGTACTTAGTTCTTGGGATGGAGTCCCCAGCTTGACATTATGTTAAGAAAAATACTATTATCAGATATGGCATAAATTAGAATATATATTCACAAATGTGAGCATGCTTTAGAACACCATTGAAGTATTCAAAGGCATACTTGGTCATTATTATATAGTAGAAACTTTCATTTTATGCTAACAATTACTTTACAACATCTCTTTCAATCAACCAATCATAAAACACCGTAAGAGCTAGATGTTCATTTATTTGTTAATTGAATGCTACTTGGATCACTTTCATTCTTAACATGCTACTTATACTAGGTGTAGTCTTGTCTACTTGCATCCCTAATATCCTTTATTGTTTAATCTTGTAGTGCGGGCTCTAATTCTGTCTGAATTCTCGATAAAGAGAGTTTGATTAATGTCAGTCAAATTTTTAGAAGGCAGATGAAACAGTAGATAAGATACAACTTAGAGATTTCGTCCTCATTCTGTGAGGATTTTAGATTTAGTTCCTGGTTTCCTATAGGCATAATCACCTATAATTAATTACCCTCTCAATGTTGAGAGAAATTTCAATTAAGGCTAGTTGTTAGATTGCTAATTGCTTAGCATATAATAGCAGCATGTGAAGTTTAGAATTTATGAAATTTATCATCATTTAGCTTAAAGTGGATAATGAGGGAAATGATGACCGCGATCGATCTCATGATTATTATCGGGTTGTTGTAATCCTTGTCTACTTGTCGGAGGATATAGTCAAACTTAACCAAGGATTCTTATTAGCGTGTAGTGTCATTAAGAGACTTTGTAGGCATGAGATGGTGTTTGTCTACGGAGATAATTTTAAGTCCATCTTAGTTGATAGATGACTTTTTATCTTATCAGATGCACTATATGATTCACATCTCAAGAGGTAAAACTATTGAAAAACATACAGGCTATAGTCTTGATCGTAATATAATGATGTTATTTAGTGGCGAACTACTTCGAGGAAGGGCTACAGTTGTAGCATATGTCGTATGACCTGCCAAACCACGAGTACAGAGAACACGAGCTTTATTGATGTGAGATTCTTTGAGAGTGAACATAGTTATATACTTGATTTAACATCTCTCTTTTGTGAGTTAGGATTTTCTTAATTGTCACCGACAAATAGTTGCAGATAGGTGAATGGATGTTGCTTTATTTATTAAATATGAGTCTCATTTGAACATTTTTGTTAAATTTGAATTTAGATTTATCTGGTACTGAATTTTAAGTGTAACTTGATAGTGATATCCCTTTCGGTTGAGATGTTCATTCAACACGGCTATCATCTGGGTGTTTAAACTTGTTTAATAATTTAATTTATCATTTTAAGCTTTATCAACTTTATTAATCTGATATTAGAGGATTAGATCTAAGTTATGTTTTGAGAACTTGAATTTGGGATGACTAACATTAATATTTTAGGTATTTTGATAATAATGATCCTCTAGTTGAAATCCTCATTCAACATAGTCATTATTAGGGTATAGAACCTCATCAACTTTGCTTGCCTACTATCAAAGGATCGGGTATATGGATCTATTATCATGTCTCCAATCTGATGTTGAAAATTTCATTTTGGATATGAAATTTCTTTGTTGATATCATTGATGGTTGTTTGCAAAACAATAAATGTATAAATCAAATTTTCATCTTAGTGATTTAGTGCTTAACTTGTAACCAATTACAACCGGTTCTTGTAAAAGGTGGATTAGATTGGTTATGTGAGACTTACGACTTCACTATATAAATGAAGTGGTCTATTAGCAGTGTGCACTTGTATCGGTCTTTAATAACTGGACTTGTGAAAAATATGTATATTTTTGAAGTAATTTTCATTTTATAAAATGTTTGCACACTTTCTAGGATAAAATAAACCTAAAATTTATTTAGTTTTAACCCGCAAACATCGTTAAACACTTGGTTTAGGCTTTTAGCACTGTGTCGGGGCCCATGCGGGTTGTCTTGAGAGCTTGCATGCTTTTTGAGATATTAAGTTTGCATGCAAAGTTGTCTTAAGGTGTGTGCAAAATCACATTCTCGAGTGTAATGATCGGAAAAAAAAAATGAAAAGAAAAAAATACAACCACTGCGACGGTTAGCCACGGATCGGAAAAAAGTCAAAGGGGAGTTGGTTTGATTAAGCAAATAGAACTCCCAAAACACTGAGAGAGGAGAGGAAGGAGAAGAAGGGAAGACTCACCTTGCGCCTAAGTGAGGACTTCACTTCTTGGGAGTTCGTCTAGTCGAGTGAGCTCCATGTCAACATCCAGTGTGATCAAACGAGAGTGAGGAGAGTGAGGCGTCGCGTCTCTTGGCCGAGTCGTGACTTAGGGCAAACCGAGAGGAATATAAAAGGTAAGTAAATAAATTATATAAGTATATGTTTAATTGAAATTTGATTTTAATGTTGTTAGCTTTGATTTTAATGTTATTTCATGTTTGACTTAGGGTTTATAGATTTCAGCAAAAAATGAATAAAATAAAATACATTACTTTCTAATATTGATCCAATCAATATTTCATTTTATATGAATTTTAATTAAGAAAAGAAGCATTAAATGAAAGGAGGTTCAAGAGGAAACTGCAAATTAAAGTTGATAATTATGTTTACATTTATGATAAAAATATCTTTAATTTCTTGTGATGAAATGCATGTTTATATGATTATGACTTTTTCCTGTACTGCAAGTTGTGATTTATTTTTCTGCTATTTGTTATTGGGCAAAAATATCTCACATATCTCAATTCTGCATTCAAATGTACAATCTGAACCTTCATTGAGATATGCTATTTGTTATTGGGCAAATACTTTGTTACATGTAAGGCTAACTTAATCTAATTCTTGTATATTCATTCTCATTTTAGAAGTTTGCACTTCACGTTTAACTTAATTTTAGTTCAACATTTCAATTTAAGCTCCAAACATTCTCTTATTTTTTAATCTAGTTCTATCTCAATTTTGTTAAAGTCTAGAGTTTTATAAAATATCGACAACATCTTGGCATCGTCTCCACATTAAGAGCTGCTTTGGGAGTGCTGGGCCACCCATCTAAATAGACGCACATGGGTGGTGTTTTGCAATACTGTCGTCATATATCTTCTTACCTACTTGCCTAAAAAGGCACACATAGGTCTTTGGCCGCCTACAAATTTCAATTTTTATTTGAACTTTTAGATTCAAGTTTCATTTTATTTTAAGTGATTTAAGTCTCCTATCACTCTAAAGTTTGTCGGCATTTCGGTAGTTCCTGATGTCATCCTTTGTAGGGGCTATCTCAGAAGTACTGGGCCTGTCCACTTATCTCAAAAGACGTGCATCGGTGGTGTATTGCGATATCGTGGTCATATGTCTTCAAACCTATCGCTAAAAGGTGCGTATAAGTTTTCAAGTATTTGTACAAAGCAAAATGCAATTTTTCTTTGTCGCATTGGAACACGCACGTGTACTTAATTTGTAAATTTTCTTGCCTCGTTGGAACAACGAGCACATGGACTTTAGTGATTTTTAGGCATTTTGGTGTAAACCTTTGCATGCAAAACGAAGTGGTGTTGGAATGAATTTCGAGATAAGTGTGAAGCACATGACTTTCAATGCAAATGTGAGGTGGGGTGAGGGAGGAGATTTTCCTTTTTCTTTCTGCCCGCTTTTTTTTGGCTAATTGCTTTTTAGAGAGAGAAAATTAGAGAGGAATGATTAGAGAGAGAAAGAGAGGGATTGAGTGAGAGATAGAGAGGAGATGGCTCGGTTTGGATGGAGAGAAGTTTGAATGAGAGATTTACTCTTAGCTAGAGATAAGATGAAGGGAGATGATTATTGTGTGGTTAGCTCGACAGATTGGTTCAATTACTTAGTTTGTGATAGAGGGAGGAGGAGTGGGAGTCTATGGTGAGTGAGGAAGGATTATTCGTGAAATAGAGGGATTAAACATGTTACAACGTCCAGTTGGACAATGAGGAGCTTTATTTCAAAACAAGGAAAGGATAAGTACTAAATTAATGAGATGATTGTGTAAGAAAGATGAATGAGGTTCTGCTTCTTAAACTCAAGTGGAGATTAGAAGGTGAGAGGAGAGTTAGGAGAAAAGAGTTCACTTCTTGTATTAAGAGAGAGAGAAGAGAGAGAGAGAGAGAGAGACATAAGCGAGTTCTACATGGAATGAAACAAGGAAGAAATTAAGAATTAAAATTACAACATGTAATGTAGGAAGAATGGGCTACACATAAGTAATGGGATGTGTTGTGGAAGACGGTGATTAAGAGAGATTAGGTAGGATTTAACTTAATTTCCGTAAAATTCGTGCCAATTGTGCTAAAATTCATTGTGTGATGACCTCAGTAATATGTGTGTCGATTTTAGATGATTTTGATGATTCGAATGCAACGACGCAGTCCGTTTTACGATTGGATGTTTTCTGGTCAATTTGGGTGTCGAATCAAGTCAATTTCAGCTCAAAATGCACGATATTGCATTGATCCTGTCGATACTCGTGCAAGCTTGTCCAAATCATTTACGGAGAGTCTTATTTGATAAATTTTGGTGTTTTGACGACAATAGTGCAGTCAATTTCATGAACTGAGGTTATTCAGTCGTCGTTAAGGTCTCTTGACTTCGATATGCGCGTAGGCGTATTAACGGCTTGCCTTCTTCATCAATTGATCGTCAAATAGTGCAAAACATATATCTCAATAAATTTTGACGTTCTGAACACATTGGCGAGGTCTGTTTGTCGATCGGAAGTCATTTTGATTAGTTTTGTTGATGATTGTGGTATTTCAGCTTCAATTTACATGATATCACATCCATAGTTCGTCGAATTCGCTGTGCTTGCATGATTTGACTTGTGCGACTTATATATAGGTTAACATGTAGGTATCAAATTCATTGACCTTATTCTTGATGCATTTTTGGCCTCTGACCTTGTTTGCTATTTCTCGATATTTGGCCCTAGCTATTTTGGGAGATGTTTTCCCTCCGACTCCTCTCACTTTCATAACATTTAAGGCTGTTATTTTTTATACTGTTTGCTTTCCTTGATCTTTTGTTGAAGTTGAGGGTTGATGGTTTCATGGATTTAGCACCTTAATCCAATCATATCCCTTTAATTTTAACCAAGATTCAATACCACATCTGTGTAGGAAACCATCTATCTTTTAAGGGAGATATTCACTTATTTTTATCGAAGATGAGATTTTAGAGCTTGCACGTCTACTCTTGTTTCGATTGTGGACAAATTTTCTGTGTGTTTTCAATTTAGAAATCATTTGTAAATTTATGTCAGACTTAATAAGTAGTTGGTGGCATCTTTATTGGGGTTATTGACACTCTTGTCATATCATTATTAAATTTTTTAGAAACAGTTTATAGTAGGATTCTTTCAAGGTGATCTTGTTATGTCTGTGGCTATTTGATGCGTATGCTAAATTGGTTTTCTCTTTTTAATTCTTCCAATAAATCATCCTCATGTTTCTATTGCTTTTTCTTGGTTTCATTTATACTATTTTAACCAATCCACTTTGTTCTCTTGGCATTTTATTTGGTAAACCCTTGCAGCAAGTGGATGTTGTTATGGCTAATCTTTCTAGGCCATTTATCAATGGAGTTCTAGTTTTCATGGTGGCTATTGGTAGAAGGTAGAAGTTAAAGACATTTCTTTCTATTGCTCTTCTTCTAAAATTTTTGGGCACAACTACTCTGAATGTTTCAAGGCTTATATACAATTGAGGAAATTAAACATCTAAGTATAAATGGAGCATATTTATGATTATATTTTGCTTCCAATAAGATGGTTGCTACCACTGCTTTAAATCAAGCTTGCACTCAGAATTTCAAACCTACTGTAGACATTTTAATGGCATCTAAGCCTTATATGCTTGCTCCTACTAATCTTAGGGATATGGTCACTCATCAATTGCATGTATGTTTTTTGATCTTGATCTTTCTTTTATTGAAGAAGTTGCTGATCATTTTTCAAAATAGCCTTATGATTTTGATAGGAGTCTTTAAAGCTTTGGCATTATTGTGGATAAGAGATTTTGAATCATCTTAGTAGGTAGGACATAAATTAGAAAAAAAATTATTTTCACTCTTTAAGATTCACTAAGCTTTAGGCAAGGGATTGCAAATGAGAATATGTATAGTTTTTCTTTTCTATTAAAATATTTTCATCCTATACCATCGTGATATTTGTATTTTTTTTTTTTTTTGACACTTCTTCATACTTGTTTCTTGTTGTATTTGCATCATTTGCATGTTATAAAATCATGCTTTAAATATTGATTGAATGCATTTTATCATTTGATTTTCTACTAGTATATCTCTTTACATAGTTTCTGTATCTGTAATTCTCATACTATGAATTACTTTTTTAAGATCTTCATGAATATGTTATTGATAATTTCAGTGGGGCAACAATGAGAAATTTTTTTTTAACACCTAAGTTGACTATTAAAAAAAATAGATGGTGGTCAGAATGACCTCTCTTCTCTACCTTGTACTCACACCTAGTAGGTGCGTGAGAGGGCCATGTTGATCCTCAATTTCAAAAAAAAAAAAAAAAGAAAAAAAGAAAAAAATCCTAAACTATGCAAGCCCTTTCAGTTCATGCATGCATGAACCCTCCTCTTTTGTGCTCTCTGTCTCTTTCTCTCTATCTCTTGTTCCTTGCCTTGCGTGACCTAGCTTGCCATTGTATCTGCTCCTGCCCATGTTGAGACTATTGTCTTCTCTCATCATCACACCCATTGTCGTCCTCGATGCTTAACCTTGAGCTAGCCACAGCCAACATCGCCTTCCTCCTACTCATCTCCTTCTCGTCTTTCCTCTTCTTTTTCTTCTTCGACCCACCTCTTCCTCTTTTTCTCTCTTCTTCCCTCTCCCTTTCTCTTCTTCCACCTTTCTCTCTGTATTGAGCCCCTCCTTACTCTTCTTTCTCTTACTTTCTCTTTCTTTTTCACTCTATTCCCTTTTCTCTCTTCCTTCCCTTCGTCTAATAAAGAAAGCTAAAAAGAAAAATAGAGAAATGCCAAAAAAAAAGAGAAAAAAAGAAAAAAAAAAGAGAAAAAAGAAAGAAAGAGCAAAAGAGCGAAAAAAAGAGTAAAAAAAAAGAAAAAATTATTATGGTCGACTTTTTGCCAACCCAATTTTGTGTCATATCATGAACACTTCGTACATAGGTATAATGCAAAATGAGCCCATTACGATGCTCAAGTATCCAAGCACATCATTTTGATGTGGTAAGAAAATTATATTTACTTGCGTGAACTTCATGTGTAGGCAACTTGTAGGCTTGGCAAGAGGAAAACCCATATGCTCATTTTTGTCGCAATGAAAGTATAATACTTGATTGCTAAAATATGTGCAAATGCCTTTCTTAGCACAATGAAGAAATATGTATATAATTTTTTTGTAGGTGCATGAAGACTCATCGTGTCTTTGTTAGTGTGGTTGGAGTAGAAGATCTAGCATAGTAATTTAGATACCATACATGATACACTTCTTTCTTGATGTATTGGGCAGGACCAACATTCTTAAAGACGCCCACATGTGAGGATGATATTAGGATATTGTTGAATTTTTCATTGACATGACTTGAGATAAAAAATAATGAAAAGAACTTTCAGAGCCTAAAATAAGAGTAATAATAAAATAATATAAATAATTATTTGAAATTGATATATAGGTCATGTTGGATGTTGGATGAATCAGAAGAACTAGAATTAAATCAGAAATCAAACACAAAATTGGATTTACATGGGACTTCTCATAAATTTGAAATGAACTCGAAGGCTTACTTGCGAGCATAAATTTTCCAAATGCACTAAAAGCTTTATTGAATGCCTAGAACACTGAGACACATAATCAGTAAATTGGTCTCAGGATGGAAATGAATTAAGAAGAGGAGTCTTATTTATAACAAAAAAAAAAAAAATCCTTGTGGAGCTTGCCGCATTAAATTACATCGATATAAAGATAAAATGATATCTTAGAAGCATGTGAGACATTCCACTTTGTAAACTTACAACCGAATTTGCAAATTCAATATAGGCAAGCAGATAGATTGTGAGCATAAAATGAAAATCATGCGTGTGTGTGAATACTATGTTGGGGTCTCACATCTTGGATAGTTGTACAGTTGCATGAGTGATTTTCAAATAAAAAAACCTAATTTTTTGTACACACAAGCTAAACAAATGCTTCAAATGACATTTAAGTCAATCGTTACAAGTTGTCGGTGCATATCCCATAAATGAACATCATATCCTCATGAACAAACAGCGCACTCCTACGAATGAATATTATATTCTCAATGAGCAATGCGACTTCTTTAAGTTGTATGATGAAGCTGCTTCCATGCAAATCCCCAAAGCTTAAAAGTCTAATAAAACCATATTAGCAGCTGCATGATAAAACCAATAACCTGGATAAACTCACTAATTACTATTAAAAATTCTAATGAATCATGACAAACAAATCAATGGTATTGATTATCCAAATCCATGAAGTTTAAGGCTCGAGTGTTCTCCGACAAACAAGTTTAAATGCTAGACATAGTATTTGAAAATGCCGCATTGAAAAATGTGCATCCAATAAAAAACTTCAGTTATTTTAAAAATTCACTCTCTTTTAAACTCATGTTTAAATATCATCAATGAAGTGTAGTAACATATTTATCTTATAACTCGGTTCTCTATACATAAGATAGAGTTGACATCTGTGGTATAATGAACACTTAAATGAGCTTAAATAAAATTTAAACCAATATTTATGAATCCCATCCTTTGTAAATAAATGCACATAGTTGATAAAATTCGATCAGTTAAATTTATTAATTTGTTATTTTGATGATCCTATTTCAGTTGGATTACATCAAGGATCAACATTAAGCCCTTATCTTTTTACTTTAGTTATGGATGTTCTTACGAGGCATTTACAAGAAGATGTACCACGGTGTATGCTTTTTTGATGACATTCTTCTTGTTGATAAGACTAGAGAGGGAGTCCAACTTGAATTATGGAGGTCAACTTTAGAGTCTAAAGGTTTTCGTTTAAGCGGATCTAAAGCGAATATATGGAGTGTAATTTTAGTTGTAGAAATTTTAGTGGTAGTGTTGTGACTTTAGGTGATCAAGTCATTAATAAGAGTGGCGATTCAGATATTTAGGCTCTATTGTTCAAAATTATGGTGAAATAGATGGAGATATTATTAGTATAATTCAAGTTGGATGGTTGAAGTGGAGGAATGCATCGGCCATTATGTGATAGAAAAGTTCCTTAAAACTTAAGGAAAAATAAGATGGTGGTAAGACACGCAATGACATGAATTGAGAATGTTGTAATAAAAGCATAAGAGTAAGTTAAGTGTTACAGAGATGAGGATGCTCGTGGATGAGTGGCTTTACCCTTAGAGATAGAATGCAAAATGAGTATGTTAGGAAAAAGTTGGAGTAGCTCAGTGATAGATAAGATTAGGGAGAATCTTAGATGGTTTGGCCACATAAAGCGTCGTAGATGATTAGGAGAGTAGATCATTAGATTTTCCTTATGTTAAGAAAGGTAGAGGTAGACCTAAAAGACTTGGTTAAGATGTATAAAAAATGATCTTAGTATACCGAATTAAATGAGAATTTGACATAATAGGACCTGATGGAGCAGATGATTCTAGCCGACCTAGTGGGATTAAGGCTTGTTGTTGTTGTTGTTGTGTTGTTGTTGTTATTTTGATGATGGCCATATTGATAAAAAATATCAACTTGAGGGGTTATTATTATCAAAATTTTTAAATATTTTAATTTCATCATCTCAAATTTAATTTTCAATATATCATTAAATATTAAAAAAATTTAAAATAAAAAGATCACTTAAATAAAATTCATTATCTAAAGCCTTGAAGCAAAAATACATCCATCCTTCACAATCATTTGCCAAAGATGATAAGCTTAAATACATTGGCTCACAAAGGAGCTAATTTCAGATCAAATTTGTTATCATATTTATTCTCAAATAATCTCATATTTATAAGGACGTGGCCTGTGTTTTCTATCAATGTGGTTTTGTCGTACAATGACATCACAATAAATAACAATTATGAGCAAAATCTTTTGATCGAGTGGTTCCACAAAATGATATTATTAAGGTATAATTATAGTTATAACTCGTAAATTTTCTAATGACTTACTTCTTGAGTCATGAATCATAAAGTGCATTTGATAAGATAAAAAATCCTCTGCTAGTTAAGGTCAACTTAAAATTTATTCTTTAAAACAAACATCCACCCCATGTCTGTTAGATTTCCATGGACGAAACAACCTATAGATGCTAATAAGGATTCTTTAATCAGGTTGGGTTGATTATCTCCTCTGTCTAAGTAGTTAGATTAGAGACTATGAGAACCGGGATGATAGAATCATGAGATTTTGACCACTTTCTTTACCACCCACTTTTAGTTAAGGATGGTGTATTTCTTAATCTTAAATTATTAAATTATTATTACTATATGCTAAGTATTTAGCGATCTAACAATTAGCTTTAATCGAAAGCTTTCTCTCATTAATTAATCATAGGTGCATGTGCATATAGATGGTGAAATCTAGAACTAGATCTAAAGTCCTTACAAATTGATAATGAGATCTCTAGGTAGTATTTTAACTACAATCTACCTTTTCTTCCGAAAGTTTGACCTAGAATAATACAAAACTCTTTCGCAAGAGACCGGGTGCAAATTTTTGGAGCCACGACCTCGTACTAAATTTGCATGCTTATCAAATATAATACATAAAAGATTAAATCTCAAAATAGTCAGCTGACTATTCATGTGTGGCTGATTTATTCTTAGAGTATCGTATTTCTCCAAATTAGTCTCTCAACTATATAACATTGATTCAAAATGATCCCTCATATAAAAATCGTGGTACACACTAATCACTTGTTCTTGTAGGGATCAAAGTACATGTATTTCAAGAGACCAAATTAAGAACAGTTATAGATTTTCTACATACATAAATAATAGGTTTCCTATTTTAAGTTATGTTAGAATTTGGAGATTTTTAGCATATGACAGGGTTTAAGGCCCAAATAGAATAAGATTAATTTTGTAGAGGAACAAAATGTTTTAAATTAAACATTTTAAAATGGTGAACGTGAAGTATAGGTGTATATAACAACCAAAAGGATTTATGTTATCTGGAAATGAAAGTAAATTTTGTAAGCTAGTTGAAGCCTTTATGCCTTAAAGAAGCACCTAAGTAGTGGCGCATAAAATATTTCTGTGGTGGGATGTTTTTGGGCCTTGAAGAATCATGTGTATCACACAGTGAATTATGGAAGCTGAGTTGGTAGCTTTGCTGTAACAGGCAAAGAAGTTGAATGATTAAGATATCTATTACTAGATTTATAGCTACAGCCAATGCTATCTATCTCTTTGCAACCTGATAGTGATACAACTATGGCTAGAGCATTCAGCAAAATATGTAATGGGAGATTTAGACATGAAATTGTCAAAGAATTACTATCAATGTTATAATTGCCACGGTTTATTGGAATGCGGTTTGTTTAAATTCACCAATGATAAGAATCCAACCATTTTATCATTATAGATTTACAAGTTAAATGGATAAGTAGTTGTTATAACATTAATATTTTAATAATAAGGTGGTGTACTACTTTTATGTGTTGGAGATTGAAAAAGATTCTGGATAAAGTTTATTTTAACTAAACTAAGGTCTCCATAGTAATGGGGACATTAGAAGGAACATTATCTATATTAATAAAAGAAGTAAACCTACTTTTAAGTATGCTATTTTACTTTTGTAGATGTTCATGAAATCAAGACGAATAAAGGTTAACTTGAGAGTTTTCAAGTGAACTTCTTAATGAAGATAGATGGCACTATTTATGTGGTATTTGATACCTCAAAACATCGAGTTAAATGGATATATTTTGTAGTTTAGAACACTAATGTTAATTGAAGGTTTAAATTGAATGATACTTTTTCTTAGGCATAATATTGTCGACATATAACCTAACATTTCAATCATAGAGGCTATTATTAACATCATTCTTTAAATTTAAAATTCTTTAAATTTAAAATAAAAACTTTGAGAAATTTTCAAAGGAAAATTTGTTTTCGAATTTTCGCTCATCTTAGAGTTGTAAAAACCTAGCCGTAATCCATTCGGAAGTGACATTGTTAAGTCTAATGAGGGTCTCTCTCCTAGTTGCCATTCTTTCCCTATGTCAACTTGTTATCTGGAAGTATTTAATAATTGTAAGATAAGTTCAGTGAAAATTACCACATGAAATTAGAACACATGGTGTAGATCAATACAGACATGGATAACTTGCTAGGAATATTGTACTATAATAAAAATTCCATTCAAAATTCTAGCAATTTATAAGGAAAGAATATATAAGAGTCCATGAACAATGCTTAATCCATTTGGTCATGCATTTATGTCATCATGCATCACATTTCATTCACATTCTTGTTTTTAATGTTGTTCTTATAATTTAAATACACACATTGCTTGAATTTGCGCTTTTTAATTTTGTGCTTTTGAGCCAAGCTCCAAGATCCATCAACCCTTTCGGTAGAGAACTTTTATGCTAAGTATCAACAACTATCATCTATTAGAGCTGCTTTCATCTTGGGCTCATTAGCTCCGTGTGTAAGTCATACTTGGTACATGTAAATACATCTTTCATTTATCATCACATTTCCAGTTACCATTCATTCTTTCATTCATGCATTATCACATTTCTATGCATCATTGTCATGTCATGACTTGGAAGACCTCACATGCAGACAGAATTCTATCATATCCTCATCATATTCATCATGAACTAGGAAAGCACATTCATTTTGCTTAGAGAAACATTAATACATTAATGGCCTATGAACTCCCAACCCAATGCAATTTAAAAGAGTTGGTTGAGTTGATCTCATCTTTCATCTCACTTTTGTTAGTTAGCTAGCTCTTCTATTCTTGTCTAATAGAAGGAAGAAGGTTTGTACATAGACTTGTAATTCAATGACTCATTGGAATAATAATAGCCTAATCTCTAAGTCTTCACCCTTTATATTTATGATGGTTGAGGAGAACTCAATAATTATGATTCAAGAGGTGGCTTCTTTTTTATGTACTAGGTGGTCAGGAGTAGTCTCAATCTAGCTTTCCATATGTCACTTTCTTATGGCTTGACTCTGCAATAGTTGGGATATGAGGCATTACCTATAGGTTTTTTTATCTGCTATTCTTGTTATGCCTTATGGGGATCAGTTGCACTAGTTGGCATGGTCTATGGTTGGGTGGTGTCACCGATGGTTCTATTATGATAACTTGGTTGACACACCTTAACTCATTTTACTCAGCTACTTAATCAGTTTGCTTAGTCAACTTCTTGCTTTACTCCTTAAGCCTACCGAGTGGTGGGACTCACAAATCAATCTAATGACTGTTAAATCTACTCGATAACTAAGTAAATTCATCACTACTAGTTTGACCTAGTCAAACATAACTAGTCGAGTTGGCTAAACTCCAAATCAGGTTAGATCTACTCTCAGCCCAATTGATTAGTCTCACAGTGAGTGGACCACCTTAATATCCAACATGCCATTTAGGCCAGTAAGTCTACTTTGGTAGCTTAAAGGAAATATCAAATATGAGTTTTGGGTTGTCGTGTATATTTCAAAAACTCGACACTTTGTGATTTGGCATAAGTGTTTGTTAATCAAATCAGATTGCTGAATATACATATTAATTTTATCAAAGGATACAATATTTTACAAATAGATAGTATAAAAGCTCCATTTTGTAGGTATTAAATATAGGTTTTTGAATTTTACAAAATGACCTCTGTACTCTCTTTGTCAAGAGAAAAATCTCTTCACCCAAGGACATAATTTGGGCTATTCAAATTCTAAAATAATGAAAGAATTGTCATAAGATCTAAGGACCAAAAATTCACCCTTTTATAAGTTTTTATTCTCTTGATGTTAACAGATTCCATTGGTGTCGTTGTATCCTAGATGTGATGTTAAAGATAATGCATTTGCATGCTTCAAAAGAATAATAAATTTTATCTCCATCTGCTCAATTTTTTTAACAGAGATCTGTTGAAGCATTTAAATTCATGTAAACATTAAAATTCAGACATATCTTTTGACATAAACCAGTCCATCTTGGTTGTTTTATATTTATTTTGGGTGGAATCAGTTGGAAACCTGTATGTGACAAGTAGTTTTTGCTTTCAGCTCAAATATTTTTTTTCACACGAAATTTTGGGTTTATTTAATTAAAAGCATATAAATTATTTCAAATATAACAAAATCTGACCACTGCAAAAAAGTTAGAGAATTGTTGAAATCACCAAAATCTGCGAAACCAACTCTTTCACCCTAAAATTGAATCCAATATTGAAACCGTTTTCTAAAACTTTGGTTATGAAAAACTCTTTTAAATTATTTTTTGTTGTGTGGACATTGCTTAACTGATCTGTTTTTGTATGAAGTGAATCAACTCTTCACCACATCTCAATCAATTGGAGCATGGAATCATTTCTCAATATCCTGCAGTTTATTTATGGCCATCGGTTAATTGTTACACCAACAAATTTTCTCAATCTCTTGGAGGTAATAAGGCTTTGTCATACTATATCTTGTTTATCTTTGCCTTATTCATTTGCATCATTTATCATCTGAGGGTTGTTGAACTCCTGCATATTTGGTGAAATAAACAATAATATATTAAAAATATCTTTAGTGTTCCGTAACTGAACACACTTGACAGAGTGAAAATTCACAGTATGTGAAATTCAGGGGAAAAATGAAAAGGAGAAAATAGGAGTTTTGTTATATAAGCACTAAATGTAATTATATAATCTATCCAATTAATCTTAGCTCTCCAAAATTCCACTATTAATCATCATCCCTTGCAGGAAGGGATTAGTGGAAATGCTTTAAGATGCTACAGTAATTTGATTTTTAATAGTTAGATTAATTAAACTGAATTTAAATATTAATTGACTTATATATATATATATATATATATATATATATATATATATATATATATATATATATATATATATATATATATATATATATATATATATATATATATATATATATATATGTTCAGAACAAAATGTAATTTTACAGAAATATGTTTGATAGTTTTCAAGATCTATGAAAATTATGGTATATTTTAAAAAAGAGTAAATTTTATCTATTTGATTAAATTTTGAGTATCACAGTCCTCTTATAAAAATTTCATCCGCAAAATTTCTTTTGGTAATCATACAAACAGAAAAGGAAACCTCTGTCTCATTACTTGTTCATGGCTTGTTTGATTGGCCTTTGCTTCCACATAAGCAATTTGTCTATTTCTATGCTTCTTGACATCAAATTCCAAAATTCTTTTTGACTTCAAGGCATAAGTTAGATAAGGTTATACTTTAATTTATGTATGTGAATCATCTGCTTTGTATCAACAATCAATTTTCTTTACATGGATATGTGAAAAATATTGTGGATGTCTGTCAATTCAGTTAGTAGTGCAAGTTTATAAATTATTTTTTCAATCCTTTCAATTTCAAACAGTCCTATATATCTAGAGCTTAATTTATCTCCTTGACCAAATCTGCTTATATCTTTCATAGGATTTACTTTCAAGAACACAAATTCTCCAACTTGGAATTTCACAGCTTTATGTTTTGGGTCATAGTATTTCTGACGATCTGTGTAATTTTCAATTTGTCTTTGATTAATCTGATTTTCTCTTTAGTTCAATCAACTAACTTTGAACCTAACAGCTCTCTTTCTCCTACTTCAACACAACTTAATAGATTTTTGCACTTTCTACCATAAATTGTTTCATATGGAGTCATTTGAATGCTGGATTGGTAACTGTTATTATATACTAATTCAATCGTAGGAATGTGATTTTTTCAGCTACCTTTAAAGTATAAAACACATAACCTCAGTAAATCTTCTAGAACTTGAATTGTCCTTTCTTAATTATCTCAGTTCGAGGATGAAAAATTGTGCTTAAATGTAGTTGTGTGCAGTCTTCTCTGAATCCCCGTCCACAACCTATAAGTGAATCTACCATTTTTGGTAGAGACAATTATTTTTGGAATACTATGCAGTCTAACAATCTCCTTAATGTCTAATTTATCAACATAGTTTGTCTGGTTAATTGGAAAGAAATGAGCTGATTTAGTCAATTTGTTAATAATAACTCATATGCTATCCTGATCCTATATGGATCTAGGAAATCCCATATTAAAATCTATTGCAAATTCTTTCCATTTCCACTCGTGACAATGACTATAACAATTTATTGGGTCTCTGATACTTAGCTTGAACAATTTGATAAGCTTGACATTTAGAAGCATATTTAGTTATATCTCATTTCATCCCTGACCACTAAAATATAACTTTCAAGTCTTTGTACATATTTTAACTGCCTAGATAAATAGTATATCATACGTGATGAGTCTCCTGCAAAATCTATAGTCTCAATTCAGTATCTCTTAGTACCCATAATTGAATTTTCTTCTTGATGACACTTGCATTTGTGATTATATTCTACCTCTTACCAGGTTAATTTTATTTAATATATTTTTGATATTCATTGCTCAATTTTTTGTGCTGCTTTGATTCTATCAAATAAAGTTGATTGTAGTGCTGTATGATACAAATACTCTATATCATCAAATTTTTTAACTTTTAATTACAAATGATTCATGTTTTAATCAATTCTGACTCTTGAGTGAAGATCCAACTAGCATTGCCTATAGACTTTCAGTTTAAAGCATCTGCCACCACATTTGCTTTGCCTGAATAATACTGAATATCTGGGTTATAATTTTTAACAAACTAGCCATCTTCTTTGCCGCAGGTTCAATTTTTTCTGTGTAAAGATGTTTTTATGACTTTGATGATCAGTAAATATTTTACATTTAACTCCATACAAGTAATGCCTTCAAATCCCGAGAGCAAATATCACACTTACTAATTATATATCATGAGTTAGATAATTTCTTTTATGATGTTTTAGTTGTCTAGAAGCATAGGCAATTACTATTTTGTTTTGTATCAATATATAACCCAAACCTTTTAATGAAGCATTATTATATATCTGAAATCCCTCAATCATTGGAATAGCTAAAATTGGTGTAGTTGTCAGATACTTTTTCAATTCATGAAAACTTTACTCATAATCATCTGTACACTGAAATCTGACATCTTTTCTTATTAAATTGGATAGATGTAATGCAATTTGTGTGAATCCCTTAACAAATTTTTTGTAATACTGTTAGACTTAGAAAATTGCTAACCTCTATAACATTCTTTTGTGTAGGCCATTCCAATATTACTTTTATTTTATGAGGATCAACATAAATTCCTTCATCACTGATGATATACCTATAAATATGATATTGTGCATCCTTAACTCATATTTGGAAAATTTTGCATACAATTGATTCTTCCTTAGTAGATTCAGAACTATCTTTAAATGATTAGTATGCTCTTTATCAGTTTTAGAATAGATAAAAATGTCATTAATAATAAAAATAATAAATTGATCTACATAAGACTTGAAAATGCGATTTATAAGATTCGTAAAGACTACAAGAGCATTGGTTAGACCAAATGATATTATAAGAAATTCATAATGACCATATTTGGTTCTAAAAGCAGTCTTTGTGATGTCTGCATCGTTAACTTTGACTCGATGATATTGATTTCAAATTAATACTAGAAAAATATTGTAACTCTCAAGCTGGTCAAATAAATCATCAATCCTTTATAGTGGATATTTATTTTTGATTGTAATTTTGTTCAACTCTTTGTAATCATTGCAGAGCTACATAGACACCATTCTTCTTCTTAACAAACAACATTAGTGCACTTCGGGGTGAATTGATGTGTTGATAAATCCTTTGTCTATTAATTCTTACAATTGACATTTCAATTTTTGTAATTTTTTAGTTGTCATTCTGTAAGGAGATTTATGTATAACAACCGTACTTGGCTGCACATCAATCTCAAACTCTACTTCTTTTTTGGTGGCAATCCTGATAATTCTTCAGGAATTACATCTGAAAAGTCAAAACAGTTGGAATATTTTTTCAGTTCTAATACATCCTTATTCAATACTTCAGGAAATACATCTGAAAAGTCAAAATAGTTGGAATATTTTTTCAGTTCTAACACATCCTTATTCAATACTTCTAATTTGGCCAAAAATACTAATTCAACACTTTTGAAATATTTGTTCATCTTCATTGCACTAATTAAAGAAGATACAATATGGTTATCACAGGAGAAATAAAATGGTTTCTCGCTAGACATTCTAAATTTCACTATTTTTTTTAGCATTTTGTTGTTGTAAAATATTTGATCAACCAATCTATATCCAGAATAATGTCAAAGTTTCTAATTGGTATAATAATTAATTATGTTGGCAATTGTTTATCTTGAATGTTAATGTTCACAAAATATTTTATATTTATCCATAAATTATTACTAGAAGGCATAACAATACTCAAAGTTGACGTAAAACAAATAGTGTCAACTGATAAACTATCAAAAACTATCATAAATGAAAGAATGTGATGCAGCTAAGTCAAATAAAATTGAACTTAACTGATTTGAAATTATAGCATACATGTCATCACTTCATTTGAGTCTTTTGCTTTTTGAAGGGTGACGGCAAAAAAGAGGTTTGATCTTGCACTTTGAAGTTTCACGTTTCTCTTGAGTTGAAGTTTTCCATAAAATTGAGCACTGCTTGGCTTACTGCTTTTCAAAAATTTTCTTTGTTGATCTTGTCCCTGATAACTAAATAGCTTTATATTCTTTTTCTTCTCTAGTGGGTAGTCCATCTAACAGTGTCCTGCTTAACCACATCTATAGCATTTTCCTGATTCAATTAAACATTGTCCAAAATATCTTTTCCCACATTTATTGTAGATGGCTTTTTAACTGAAATTGGTTCTACTTGCTATCGAATTTGAATTTTTTGTTGGGCAAATTTGTCCTCTTAACAAATATGAAGCAAGACCTACTCCCTCCCATCCCAGGAATAATTTTTGATTACCCGGACTCAAATTTCAATTTACCAACACATGCTTATGAGCAAAATGTTTTCAAAACCTTTGTGGTTACTAGCTTGTGGATCCCAAGAATGCTTAAAATAATTTAGCTCATTTTTGATTTTTCTTTTTAATATTAAAAATTCATTGATTTTAAACGGTGTCAATGCTAGCCTTAACTCATCTTTGAGATCTAAAAAAATATGTAACATTTCTCTTTCTGAGTACTGACATAATGTAGAGCGTACCTGAAAAGAGAAGTAAATTTTGTCTTATACTGTATCACAGTCTTAAATCCTTGAATCAAATTGAAGAATTTGTCTTGTAATGCTAGTCTAGTTGACGGAGGAATGAACCAATCCTTAAACATTCTGACAAATTCATTTTACTTGATATGAGTGATGACATCAAGCCAAACTTCTCCCCGTGTTGAGCTTGCTGCCATCTCTCTACTTCACCTTTAAGTACAAATGTATCCAACACAACACTTTTATTCTCATGACAAATTATAATATCTTGAATCTTTTCAATCTTGAGCAATCAATCCTTAGCAATTGTAGGGTCACTGGCTCCTTTGAATACTGGTGGCTTGAAAGTTTGAAATATCCTCAAATACTGATTCACTTCAAAACAATACTCAGATCTAAGTCTACTGGTGGCAGATTTTTTAATGGATGCTAGCTTGTTAATTACCTGTGAAATTAGCTGAACCATACAGTGCAATTCATTGATCGGTCCTCTTCACTCTAAACTGTATTTCACTTCTATTAGAATTACCTTCTGTCTATAATTTAGGATCTATAACTAGTCTAGAGGACTGACCATTTAATCTTTCTAGTATTTCTTCGAGCATATTTATCAGTAATTGTATGAATTATTTATTTGATGCATATTTATTATATAATATTAATATCATGTATGCATGATTTTTCAAAACAAGGGACTCCAAGTTCACTCATCATATAGCTCTGTATTGATCAATTCAATTTTAATCGCATTCCCATTTCTTTGAAATCCAATTACGCTTCCATTATTAATTACACTTCAACCTTTGCTATGATATCACTTTTTATCACATTATAAATGACTCCATTTTTTCAAGGTTAGCCAAATGTAATAGAATAAGACGAATCAGTCGAACGAAACTTTTACTATCTCATCCCGACATATATAGATTCGGGACAAACAGGTGAAAATTGAATCTCACCAAATAGTCACGAACAAATTCTTATATTTCAAATTTTCTAATAATCATTTCATGTTTAAATCACATTATTGGAAGCATATAAAAGTCAAATCCCATCATAAATATAGAGCAATTAAGGATACCAAAACAAAAAATTATACATACCCTAAAAAATCTTTTTAATTTTTCCAAAATTATACACCAAAACTATATGTCAAAAGGGTTGTCTAATTACTACTCTTCTCCTCGCTCTTGCCAGAAAGTCAAAATACAATATAAGAAGCAACGAGCATGTATAATTGAAATTTGCTAGAATATAATTGTAAGTAAAGCATTTCATGTTTAAATCACATTATTGGAAGCATATAAAAGTCAAATCCCATCATAAATATAGAGCAATTAAGGATACCAAAACAAAAATTATACATACCCTAAAAAATCTTTTTAATTTTTCCAAAATTGTACACCAAAACTATATGTTAAAAGGGTTGTCTAATTACTACTCTTCTCCTTGCTCTTGCCAGAAAGTCAAAATACAACATATGAAGCAACGAGCATGTATAATTGAAATTTGCCGGAATATAATTGTAAGTAAAGCATGCTATAAGTGTAAAAAGTGAACAATTAATCTATGATGCTGAATAAATGTAAATATTAAACATTAGAAATATCTATATATGTGGATATTTTATTTCATAAAATCATGTTTAGTTCTAAATCAAATCATTTTTTAAAATTATCATCTATATTTGTATAGATTTGACTCCAGTAATATTATGAGGGCATCAACTGGCTCGTGCAAAAATTACTGATAAACCTAGCCATCCCAACATTGAATAATAATAGCTCTCATGACACTACTTGGTCTAATCCACAACCTGAATGACAAGAGTCGAGAATTCTAAGGTTGCTTATCAAAAGCTCATATCGTCAGAACTTTTGTCTACTATGCAGGTTATCGTAAAATAGTCTATATATATAGTAATTTCATGATATTTTCTTGCTTATCATATGCATTATTTTTCATTTAGTATTTAGTAATACTTGCACTTAATTATTTATCAGTATGCATAACAACATTAGATGTCTCAAGGAACCTGACTAGCGTAGAATCATAGTAAATTAATTAAGCATTATTTGGTCAATCTTATCAGAACAAAATATGAAAGAAGCACTTAAATGTAATGAATAAAACTATCAAGAGATACAATAGTAGTGACAAACATTAGTCTTATAAAAATATGAATTTAAAGTAGTGATTAGAAGTCTTACCTCAGTATTTTGGCTAGTATCGTGACATGTCTTCTTCTTGAATACACAACCTAACTATAGATTTTCTTTCAATTTAATGAATTATGTAGAATAAATATAGGTTTGTACATTGCAACCACACTATTATCTCACATAGAATTGATTTCTCCTCATGCAATTCTTCTTAAATCACAACCGAGCTTCTTCAAACGTTTCAATTAAACACCAAAAGGCTACTGACCTAATTACATTAACATAATATTATTAAACTTATCTTATTTATACATATGCAATATTTCAATTATTATTTAAATGAATTTAACTTAATATTAATATATTTCTTATATTCATGTAAATTTCCTCTTAATATATTCCTCTTAATTTAACTATTGTATACAAATTCAAGTGTAGGCAAATGCAAGTTCTAACTTTTTCTTACAAGACATCTAAGTTGATTTAAAGTTTGATTTACTATTTCAATTTGTATGCTAGTTTGAGGATGCAAAACAAATATGAATCTCAAGTTGGTGTTAAATGATTTTCAATTTTTTTTGGAAATAGAAAACATCTACCATTATGATCAGACATAATGGTCAAACACTTGGTCATTTAAATGCAGAATTTCTTTAAAGAATAATCTAGCAATGTGTGAAGCATTGTTGATTTTGGAACAAGGCATGGAATAAATCTACTTAAAAAATCTATTAAGTACCATAAAAATGTTATTGTGTTCTTGAGCTATGCAGGATAGTTCTAAGATATAATTGATCAAGAAATCTTTTCAAGGCTTATAAAGAATGATCAAAGTGAAATGTTGACCAGTCCTTTGTTTTGATGGCTTTGACTTATTTATAGGTTAGAAATTGGGCTACATTTGTGAACATCTCACTTAAGTGAGCACTCAAATATTTAACTTTCTATTAAATATATTATTTTATCTCTTCCAAAATGATCATAATTCTTTTAGAATGCAAATAAAAAATCTGAAATTTTCCAAGAGAGGACCTAGGGATGCAATATTGTTTTACGTGATATAGATACTTGTTAATGATTGAGAATCTCCATTACAAAGTTAAAAGTTTGTCAAAGTGCTCAATGCTAATCAGATGAAATCTAAGACATAATGGATACACATCTCGAATTCATTCAAATCTTGAATGTTTGAGTTTTAAAGAAGTGATGGTTCATGTTACACTTGATAATTCATTGATAGGTTGAAAGAATAATTTTGAACTCCAAGTTAATATTTGAGAAAGAAAGAATAATTTTTAGAAAGAAAGAATTGTTGAACTTTTATAGAAAGTATCAAGTCATGGGAACTTCTTGCTTCATGAACCTTTGGGGTAAAGATAGTGTCAGATTGCTTGAACTTTAAAAATGACACGTTTAACTCTAGTATTGAAAAATATATATAATAAAAATTATTTCAATTCACAAAAAAAAATATTTTTCAAATTAATGTATAACTTCTCATTCTCAAGGGTCTTAAAAACTTGTAGAAGTTGTTATGATTGGCTTGTTTTACTAGGCCTAAAAATCAAGATGTCATCAAAATATACAATTAGAGTTATTTTTTATAAAGAGCTTAAAGATAATAACCATGAATCTCGTGAATATAGTAGGGATATAGTGTTGTTTACACCAAGGTAAAGTTTTATTTTAATTGAAATTGAGCACCCTCTTACTAATGTTTTAACTGAAGGTAAAGTTAAAAGTTAGGTTAAAGGACATCAACTGGGTTTTATGTGAAGTTTACTATTTAGATGTTTATGCTATTACTATGGGATTGCAAGTAATATATTTGATATCTTAGTTATTAATATGAAATTAATCTATATTAAAATGATTTCTTAATTTCAAACTTCTTGGAGTGACTTACAAGTTCGGGGTAAGTCCATTAAAAGAAAATATCGCTTTTGCTTTCATATATTTTGACTAGATTTGCTTATTCCTATATATCTCTTAATAGCAAATATGGTGACTAATCATTGGTTTAATTGTCCTTCTTTGAAGTTGGTGACTTTCCAAAGATTGTGGTTTCCTTTTACTTGCAAAATATTTGCTTATATTTGATACTACACTTGAAATGTTTTATATCGTTGAATACTGAGCCTGAACCCTTAGATTCTCAAACTGAGAAATGTGGTTTTTTTTTGTGCGCCTAATGTAACACAGATTATTCTATGAAATTATTAGTGTTTCACTTTAAGTAAAGAAACCTCTCTTGTGCTTGTGTAATATATTCTTGGTGTTCATATGACAAAATTAAGTCTCCTTTACTTTCACTTAACATGCTATTCTTCGACCTTGATGAAATTCCTTCTCCTAGATTTTATAAATTATTTTCTGAGGACGTTAAGTGTTAGGAACCTATAAGAATTGACCAGGACCAAATTCAGGGGTGTCCAGATTTTCTCCATATCCATATATGTCATTTTAATATTGGTTTCAATTTCTCTACATTGCTCTCTATATGGAATTTTGATTTTATTTATTCTCCAATGCCCATATGCTTTTGGGATTCAGGGTACTAACAGCAGTTCGTTAAAAGCCAAGGATTATACAAGGCTTAGATGCTATTGGATTACTACATCAAAGGTGGCCAGTTCTTGGAATGAAGACTACTTTTTATACTGGGAAAACTCAACGCTTTTAAACATACATTTGACATTCAATCTCACCTATATTATAAGTGTTTCCATTATTTCTCTTTTGTATTTCTGTGTTTCTCTCATAATTGAGTCCAATTTCTTTTAGGCTTAGATGTTTTTTATGTTTTGATCTCTCAGACCTTTGATCTATTGTGGGATCGGATCTTGATTTTTTGGAGCCTTGATGGCTTATATCTTTGTATCCTTTTTGTTTTTTAATAATATGCTAGTTTTGTTTTTTTTTTTAAAAATAAATATGGTGGTAGTAGGTGACTTTTTGGTGAGATTAATGACTGAAATGACTAAAAGTTTTTAGTTTAATGTTTAAGGACATGATATAATGTTTATGGTGGAAATGTGATGGATTTGAAGGGGTTTGGTGGAAAAAAATTCTAGGACTAATCGAACTTGGTTTAATTTGAAAGATCATTTTAGGGAATGAGCTTTAAGTTGCGAAAATAATTGGAATTTGTGATGGATGGTTTGCTTAAGATTATGATCTAGAGTAGATTGTAAGATTAGATGGTGTTTAATAGAGTGTCGAGGTATAAGGATTAAGGTTAGGTCATAGCTTTCTCTTGTTACATAATTTTAAATTTGGCTTTGCTCTTGTTCATGAGTTTTGTTGCCTTAGGCTTTTGCTCTTTCTTTTGTAATGGATCCAATGGGCTGATTTGATTGAATCATTTCATGTGCTACATCACTAGAGTGGCAGGAAATTTCTTTTTCGATACCAAGTTATATAGGTTAATGTTATGTTATTTTGTGTTCCATTGGTATGGAGATTTAAACCAGTTTCTTTGAGACAACCTTCATATTTCGGTTGTCGAGTGGCTTGAATTTGCACTTTGGCTTTTAGGTAGTCTATTTGGTAGTCTGTGCAAGAATTTATGGTGCACCTGTTCATATGGAACCGTGGATGTAAATCAACCGGAAACTAAGTCTTGCAGACACAGGATCACACTAGATTAAGTTGATTTAAGCATGCTAACCCAGAAAGATACTAAATCCTCTGAGAAATGTTTGGTTGCAAGTAGAAGTATAAATTATTAATATTTTTAATCGAGAAGGCAGAATATATGCTGCTGATTCCAATGAAGATTTATGATATGCTAACCAATGCATCAGCAATAAATTATTCCTAGATTTAACTGCTAGCATGAGGAAATTATCACATGTGCAGCAAAAGTGTAGATTTGTAAGTTGTTGAAATGGAAAAATACTGTAGAATTCATTTAATTTTAATAATTCAAATTTTCTTAAGTAGATTTCATTTATTTTCATAATTCAATATAAATTGTTCACAACCATACTATCATGTTATGATGGATCTAAACTAGCCCACTTTATTTTATCTAGTGAGGCTAAATGAGAGGAAATTTATCCAGGAAGTACATGATAGAAATGCATCATTATTGAAACTAGAGACACAGGATCCCTTGACGTAGCCATTAATATAATCTCTAGAGATTGAGATATTCTCTCTATCTATATTGAAAATCCAAATGATTTCTGAAGTTAAAGGACCAGGAACAAGAAGCACATGCAAATCTCAGATAAATAAGTGAATCAAGGGAAGCGGTAGAATGTTAGACAAGTCCACAACTTCACTAAGTAGCTATGTTTGAAATTAATGATTGTTCGATTTCTTTAAAAGGATGGGATGGAAATCTTCAATATTAAATTATGAATATCAACTAGGGTTTGTTAAAGTCAGAGTATTTGTATAATGAGGGCATAGGCAGTACAATCACGTATGAGAAAAGTATTAACATACTTTCCTAATGAAATAAAAGATTTTTCAAAAGCTAAACAACTATCAAGACAAATTGAACCTAGAAATGTGAATAATAGACAGGAATTCTGATAGTTATGTGACCAATCAAAGCAACTGACACAAATTGTTATCATTTTCAAATCAAATTTAAATGATATTTCAACAAAAAGAAAAAATAAGGATTCAAAAGAAGATGTCACTATATTAGTGTCATGGCCTTGGCTTCTTTGCACTATCTATTTTGAGTTATACGTCACCTTATAAAATATGTTTTAATCCTCAAGTATGGTTTATTACCAAACCTGTTGAGCAAAATTGAAGATTTCAGCAGCCACTTTTCTTATCTCATCAACCATGTTCTGTTTTCTCAGCAAGACATTCTCTTTAATTTCATCATAAAATCTGCTATCACTGGAATGAGAAACAAAATAGTGAACTGCCTCCCTAAGGTCTGTTTTCTTAGCACTTAGTTCTATTGCCAAAATTTAAAGTCTTTTCATATAATCATGTATTGGGAGTTAAGTTAACTTTACATAGCTATGTCGTCTCATGAACCTATTCTACCGATGAATTGACATGTTACTTGATTAACTTTTCATAAAAGGTATCATTTTATCTGGATTGCTATACTAAGTTGCTATTTGGAATTATTCGATATACTTTATTTCAATGGTATAGACAATGTACATCTACGCTTATAACTGGAACCGTGTTGCATTTCTAATTTAACATTTATTATTCTATTATAATATATCTTATGTATAATAAGTGTGTTCACTTGTTTTGAAAACAGTTAGTCTTGTAAGGCAAGAAACAGACAGTGAAACCGAGCACGTTTTGCGTCCAGTTAAACTGAAAAAAGAAAGACCTAAAAAGATGACTCATGCATATTGTGCATTTCAGGCTGCACTCTTTTTTGGGGTGGACGGTCTTCTGTTGGAGTGTGATGCTTGGTTCCAAAAGATTACCTCAGGATTGGGACTTTGTAGACGTCAAATATCATTGGCCGTTATAATTGAAATTTCAAATTTTAGCATGGATCACGGTACATCATTTTTGAGATTTTCAAAACCATGTTAAACTGGAATAACAAGGAATGCTTCTCTCTATATGGTTTGTTATGGCTATTCTTGTTTCTGTTCAGATGAAATGTACTTGCAGGAATTACTTCTATTATGAGAACGTGCAAAGAATATCTTGCTCAAAACTTTGTAAGTGGATTTTTGTTTTGTTTGATGTTACTCTTACATCCTAACTTTGAATTTAACCAAAGAATTTTGAGCTCTATTATTCACTCTTTTGTAAGTCTATTTTTGGTTGAGTTGAATTAAAGTAACTGACCATTACTAATGAGATACTTGTTAATAGATTACTTTGAAACTTGCATTTTATATTAACTATGAAAGGACAAAGTATAAACTATATAGTTACATTATTGTCCTTGTCCTCCTTAAGAAAGTAAAAAAAAAGGACCATCATGCAAAAAATTCCAAACAAAACTATAGTTTAAAGCTATTCTTGCTCAAAATGGGCTACCGTATTACACTCCCAGGAACAAAATAGAAAAGGACTTATCTAAATTGTGTAAGGAATGTGAGATCTGGTCGATACTGTGGTCATGAATGTCAAGTGTCGTCGTCCATACTTCAATGGAGGAAGTTGATGATGTTGAGATTGTCTTCTTCAATGATGATCCCTTTTGTATCAAACATTCAAGCTTAAGGATCCTTTTAATGGAGAGGGTGGTTGAATTGCAATCCAGTTGTAACAATGTAATCTCCAATCTCATTGCGAATAATCACCCACAAACCTGCAGAATGAGACTGAATAAGCACCTTGTCAACATTGGCCTTGAGCAATCTAGGAGAGAGGGGGACACCAAGCGAGAGTATGGTGTAGTCCATCGGACTGATTGACGTCTTAGTGCTCGTAAAGAGGATAGGAGCGTGTTTGTGTTAGCGACTCAAGAATGGTACTTGTCATAATGATAGGGGTCCCATTTGGTCAGCCTTGCTTCTTGGCATTAACGGCTCTCCAATTCAAGTATTTCACACAATAATAGATTTGGGCCAAACCCCCTTTGGAGCCTACAACTTTTGAGAGGCTGTGATTTGCCTCATCTAGGAAATAGAAGGAGGGGATACCAAGTACCCACCTCCTAAGGGTCCTAGTAATGTAAGGATCCTACAAATAGTAGCTACATGGAAATAATCCTTTGCCTCTAGATTGACAACTTCTTCAAGTCCTCTTCTACTAAGCCAAGTGTTGGTATGAAGGACATCCATTAACATTCCCTACCAAAACATCCAGCCCTAGGTTGAAGCCATATCTTCTAAAGCCATATGAAGTACTTGGTTGAGCTAAGAAAGTGAGCCTCATAAGCTAGAGAAGTGACCATCTTACTTAAAGAATCTGGGTGGATTCGGGCTGATTAGCATTTAGTATAGTTGTCGGATACAAAAATTCACGCTTGGTTTCTCGATGAGAAGAGACAAGATACTGCTTAGAGATTTTGCCCTCATTTGATGAGGACTTTAGATTTGATTCTAGGTTTCCTATAGCCGCAAGCACATATAGTTAATTATCACTTATGATAATAGAAAACTTTCAATTAAGACTAGTTGTTAGGTCACTAATTGACAGCATATAATAGCAGTAGCTTTAGATTTAATGCTCGAGAAATTCATTATCCCTAACTTAAAGTGGATATTGGGAATATGATGGAAAGCTCGAACAAGATCCCATGATTTTGTTGTCGCGGGTTATCATGATTTTGATGAAGACTTATGGTGCAGAATGTTGGCCAATAAAAGAGAAGCATAAGACTAAGTGTTACAGAGATGAGGATGCTCAGGTGGATGAGTGGCTTTACTCTTAGAGATAAAATGTGAAATGAGTATGTTTGGGAAAAAGTTGGAGTAGCTCAGGCGATAAGATTAGAGAGAGTCGCTTAGATGGTTTGCACATAAAGCGTCGATGACCCGTTAGGAGAGTAGATGCATTAGAATTGCCTTATGTTAAGAAAGGTAGAGACCTAAAAGGCTTGGTTAAGATGTATAAAAAATGACCAAGAGTATACTTGAATTAAATGAGAATTTGACACATAATGGAGAAAGATTCATTTAGCCAGGATAAAGGCTTGTTGTTGTTGTTGTTGGGTTATCATGGTCTCTAATTTATTTATCGGAGACAGTCGATCCAATTTGATCAAAAGATCTTTGTCGGCAACTACGAGTTGCTTCGTCTAAAGAGACTTTGTAGGCCAGAGGTGGATGTTTGTTTAAGGATACAAATATAACTTAATCTTAGCTAACAAAGAGGTTTAGGGTTGTTGATACTAAGATTATTAATATTATAAGTGTTTATACTCTTCAAGTAGGTTTAGATGTTGGCTCAAAAGAAAAATTTGGAATGACTTAGAAGAATTAATACAAATGATACCTCTTGAAAAAATGTATTTATTAGAGGAGATTTAAATGGATATATTGGTAGAGTGATAGAAGATTTTAAAAGTATTTATGATGACCATGGATTTGAAGTGATTGATAAAGAAAGTAGGATTATATTAGGTTTTACTTTAGCTTATGATTTTGTAGCTGCAATTATTTTATTTTCGAAAAGAAATGAGTATATTATTACTTATAAGGATGGATCTAATAAAAAATAAATAAATTATTTTCTAATAAAAAAAAGATCATTTATATTATAAAGATTGTAAGGTTATTCAGAGTGAAATTTTAAGTACTCAACACTGACTATTAGTTTTATATTTTAAGATGAAAGATTGGAGATGAAAGCTAAGCCGAATTATTGTTCTAGGATTATATGGGGGCACTTAAAGAACACTAATAAAATATTTTAAGAGCTTATAAGATTTATAATTGATATAAAGTGTTTAACGTGAAAAAAAAGAAGAATGAAATTAAGAAAAATGTGCTTGGAGAATTAAAAGAAAAGTTTCTTTTAATAAAAAATAGTGGTATAGTCAAAATATATAAAAAAAGATAAGAAATAAGAAATCATATAAAACTTGGTTAGATATAAAAAATTGAGAAAGATATAAAGTTAGAGAGATTAAATATCGATAAAAAAATTTAAATTACATAAGAAAAGAATGAAATAGTATGTATAAGTTAGTTAAGAAAATAAATATGAGAAGTAAAGATTTAGTTCAAGTGAGGTGTATTAGGATGAAAATAATAATGTGTTTTCTTAGAAAAATGATATTGAAAATTAGTAGATGAGTTATTTTGATAAATTTTTTAATGAAGAATTTGAGAATACGATTGATTTTAGTAATCTTGATACTCTAAAAAAATAGAGAATTTTATTTTTATCGTCGTATTAGTAAATTTGAAGTTAGAGAAACTTTAAAGAAAATGAAGTGTGAAAAACAGTAGAACCTGATGATATTAAAGTTCTGGAAATATTTATGAGATCAAAAAATTTCTTGGCTTACAAATCTTTCTAATGCAATTTTAAAGATTAAAAAGATGCCAAATTAGTTAAGAGTTTGTTAGTTCCCATATTTAAGAATAAAGATGATGCATAATTGTGTGCAAATTATAGAGGAATTGAGTTGATGTATCATACATTAAAATTATGGGAGAGAGTAATTGAGCATATGTTACGATGTGAAAAAAAGTTTCTCAAAATCAGTTTGGTTTCATGCTAGATATATTTACTATGGATGTTATATATTTGTTGAGAGGTTTGATGGAGAAGTATAGAGAAAGTAAGGATGATCTACATATGATATTTGTTGATTTAGAGAAAGCTTATGATAAACTTCTAGGAGAAGTCATTTGGAGAGTTCTAAAAAAAGAAAGGAGTTAATATTGGTTATATTCAAGTCATTAAGGATGTGTATCCATGGCTATTACTTGTGTCCAAACACAAGGAGGATTGACAAAATATTTTTCTATTTTAGTTGGATTACATCAAGGATTGGCTTTAAGCCCTACTCTTTTTGCTTTAGTTATGTGTGTTCTTACTAGGCATCTACAGGAAGATGTACCTTGGTGTATGTTTTTTGCTAATGACATTCTTCTTGTTGATAAGACTAGAGGGAGAGTCCAAGAGAAACTTGAATTATGGAGGTCAACCTTAGATTCTAAAGGTTTTCATTTGAGTAGATTTAAAACTGAATATATAGAGTGTAATTTTAATTGTAGAAGTTCTAGAAATGGTGTTGTGACATTGGGTGATCAAGTCATTAAAAAGAGTGAGCGTTTTAGATATCTAGGCTCTATTATTCAAAATGATGGTGAAATAGATGGAAATGTTATTAGCAGAATTCAAGTTGGATTGTTGAATTGAAAGAATGCATTTTGTGTGATAGAAAGATCTTGACTAGAAAAAATTTTATAAGATGGTGATAAGATCTGCGATAATTAATGGTGTAGAATGTTGGCTAGTAAAGGAGAAACATAAGAATAAGTTAAGTATTGCAAAGATGAGGATGCTCAGGTGAATGAGTGGCTTTACTTTTAGAGATAAAATGCGAAATGAGTATGTTCGGGAAAAAGTTGGAGTAGCTCCAATGGCAGATAAGATTAGAGAGAGTCGCCTTAGATGGTTTGGCCACATAGAACTTCGACCGTCCAATGACCTGATTAAAAGAGTAGATGGTACTAGATTTGCCTTATGTTAAGAAAAGTAGAGGTAGACCTAAAAAGACTTGGTTAAGATGTATAAAAAATAACTTTAGTTTATTCAAATTAAATGAGAATTTGACACATAAGAGGACACAATGGAGAAGAAGGATTCATGTAGCGGAGCTCATATAGTGGGGTAAAGGCTTGTTGTTGTTGTTAGCTAACAAAGAGATTTGTGCACGATCAGTTGTATTTAATAATTCACAATTCAAGGAATAAATCTATTAGAGAATACAGGCTACAAACATGACCATAATTTAATAGTATCATTTGACGATAAACTACCTAATTAGAGAGCTCTGGTAATTGCCACAATTTATGTGGTACCATTTGACGTCAAAACTATGCGCAGTCCCTATTGATGTGAGATTATTTGAGAGTGGACATAGGGATGCATTTGATTTAATATTGACTTCTTTGTGAGCTACAACATTTTTAAATTATTACTCGAAAAATAGTTGTTGGGTGGGTGGATTTTATTTTATGTTTTTTGATAATGAACTTCACTTAGATTTCTTGTAGAATTTGAAATATTCTTGAAATTTTCATGTATTATTGGGATTTTAGTCTAAGTAATTTAATTTGAAAATTAAGTGATATTTCATTATTAACAATTCCTCCATTGAGATCATCAATCAACACGATCATCATCCTGGTGTAATTATAATTTAAGAATTTTATTTTTAGATTTGAACCCCTCTGGTTGAAATATTTGATTAACATGACTTTCATCGGAAAAACTAATCGATTGGATCTATTTCATAACTCTGGACATTGTAAATTCTATCTGGTTTCTAATAGTGGATGGGATTTTTGATAATTAGTTGTCACTTTGAATTTTTTTGAGTGTTGATCATGTCATAGATATTGTCAACTCTGCTTTCTTCATAGAATATTGGATCTATCATTTAGGTAAGATTAGTTCATATTTAAAACTCATTATATCATTAGACCCTATCAACTCTATTGTAAGAAGATGATCGAGTCTATTGTAATCACAGTCTATGAGATTGAGCATTTGCATTTCTTGAAGATGAAATTTCTTTATTAAGCATATCTATGAATCTATGCAAATAAAAATATTAAAATTGATGTAGATATGTTGAAGACATGAGTTCAAATCAATTATTCTTTGCATTTTTATTGAAATTTGTTACTTAAGGCATTATAAAGAAACATCAGTATTATCTATTCCAGTTCTTTGAATTTTAAATGATAGTAAAACTTTCAAAATCTTTGCTATCTCTCAACAAACTTACATACTTTTCAATGCAAGTTAACTTCATTTTCTATCAGTGCAGTATCTTCAGATACCTGGCTTAGGAATTTAGCATATTTATTGGGGAACATATGGGTATTCATTTTTGGGTGATGTGCATGCAGCCCAATGCATTTGCATAACACACTTGCTTGACTTTTGATGCCTTTGCTTGATAGAACTGCATGATATCTGATGCATCTTTGAAGGAATTATATGATGTGTGCACATAACCTAATAATATTTAGATTTTGTTATTTGCATGATCATTTTGCTAGTAAGGACACATGCAAATCTTGCATTTTATGATCCTTAAAGTATGCCTTCTGTCCGCTTATATATGAATGTTGCAGATCCAATGACAATGAAGGCATCTTAATTCTTTTTTATGATTTGTAATAGCATATCGTTGATTTACATTTATTTCTCAATTCGTTAAATTTTGAATGTTCAATAAGATCTCTTTGTGTTTATTGAAAAATTCTTAAGTCCACTGCAAGTTCTTTGTGGATTTTATATGAGCTTTGTTTTTGCTTGCAAGTGAACCTTTAAGTTCATCACAAGTCACTCGTAACTCACTTCTGTGTTCAATTGAGCTCTTCTTGTTTCATTTATCAACAAATAAAAAAGTCCAAGTATTCATTCAGTTCTATCCATGCTCATCAATAATTCATTTAATGTTACTCAAGCTTGTAAGCCAACTATTTAGTGCTTTGTTGTCCAATTATGGTCTTGTTTTGATTTCCTGTTTTGCATGTTCATCCTCATTCACAATCGTTTTTATTTAATTCATTTTTATATGATATTAATGTATGTTGAGTCCATTTGAATTTATTTTTTGTGAATTTATTCTTGTTTCAGGGCTTCATATTTCACACTTGATTGAATGTCAAATTAATTTTCAGTTTAAGTCCCAAGAGTTCTTCTGTTTTATCATGTTTGAGCTCGATCATCTGTTCAAAGAGTGACAACATTTAAATAGTATCCTGACATCATCTTCGTATAAGGGGATACCTCAGGACTGTTTAGCCTACCCACCATGCCTAAAGGGTGCACAATCGGTGTTATGTGACACTACGGCTTAGGGTCCTCGTACTTATAGTGTTTATGAGAAGCACATAGGTCTTTGATACTTGCATGAGAAAAGCGCAACTTTGGTTTTCTTGTGTTGAAACAATGCAAACGAGTATTTATAGGTTTAGTACATTTCTCTAAGTTTACCTTCTAAGTGTTAGGTATAATATTGAGACATCCAAGTGGTGACAAATTTACATTGTTTTTAAACAATTGATGACATTTTACAACAATTTTAAACAAAAAAATTTATTTCTATTTTACGTTTTTTGGAGAGAGAATGAGAGGTGGATATGAGGTGCTATTGGTTGGCTATTTGAGATGCATGAGTTGGTTGGAGAGATTTGTAGAAGATGATTGGGTCTTGTGAGATGGTGGCCCTATAAGTCTATCAAGGAAGGTGAGAGAAGATGGTGGTTGGGTAGGCTGTGGTAGAAGGAGATTGAGGGAGGGAGCACGAGAAAAGTGGTGAGTTTGTCATAGGGTTTCGTTGATTTGGTGGAGATGGTGTAGTGAGGTGGAGAGATCTAATTCCCCATTAGAGAGAGAAAAGATGGGTTGATTGCTTACACGTGATGGTGGAGAGGGATCAGCAGCGAGATGTGTGGGAGATTTGTGAGATAGAGAGGAGAATATTGGGATTGGGGTTTGATGATGCAAAACAAGGGCAATCATTGAAAGCAGAGTGGAGGGTAGGAGAGTGGTGGTTGTAGTGGGGAAGGTGAATGTCGAGAGTAGTGTATGAGATAGAGCAAGTAGAGGAGTTGACTGAAGGTGATATCTCATGCAAGGATTGAAAAGAGACCGAGAGAGGGGAGAAGGCAGTGTGCGTCTTGGAGTTGAGAGGTGCTCGGGTAGGATTTAGGAATTTTTGTTTTGTTATTTTGGGTCCTGTTAAGGAAGATGGGTATGATGGGTTGACAGGTGGGATTGTGTGACAATAGGCAAGTGGTGTTGGTACAGGCAAATAAAACAAAAAAATGATTTTAATTTGATTCTTTTTTATAACATTTGTTAAGAAAAAATCATGTTTTTAACTAATGAAAAGTAATTAAGTTTAATTATCATCTTAATTTATTTTCATTTAATATTAACAAAGTTTATTAGTATTATATGTATTGATTATTTTTAGATTAATTTAATTTAACAAAATAGTAATTTTAATTAATATATATTCATTTATTTTATTATATATTAATAATTATTTTTAAAAGTATCTCAGCTAATTTGATTTAATTTTAAAATAAATTAATTTGATTTATTAAATAAAAGTGGTTTTTTTATTATATGTATATACTCTCACAAATACCATCGTTGTATGTCTTGAATCACATATCATTGGCCTTGAGCATAAGAAAATTTAGCATTTTGTGTTTGTATAGGTCCCATGCAATGTGAACATTGTTTGTCACGACCCTACCTGAGAGCTTGAACTATCGAGGCGGGATAGACAATTGTACCGAAGATTTACTTTTTGATTAATCAAAATATATATCTCCAAAGCTAAAAGAGTCAACTAAAAATCTATAAGTTTCATTCATAAATATCCACAAGATATAAGTACAATAAATATTCTCTTTTCTGGTTTAACTAATACAAAAATTTTCTCACAATACTTATTACTAGTCGACCCTCGATGGCTATAGAAAACTCTCGTTTCGCCCATTTCAATTTGTAGGAGAATTTTCTAAAAAATATTCATTAACTAATTTTGTGAGTCAAATAACTCAGTTGCTAAATATGTTTTTAAAATAAAGTAATTCAAGAATAAAAAAATAATATGGATGTAAGCTTTCTGTAAACAGTCTTAATAAATCAATAAGGGTAAATTAACAGTTATAATTTTCTTGATAAAGTATAAAGAAAAGTAACAATTTTATATCATATTTTATCTTATCTTATTATGCACATGTCATAGGAGTTACCATCTCAATATTTACCTAAAAGTCATACCATAACTTTTTCCAACAAAACCTAATGGGGCAAACAAAGTTTTTCATTTCTATTTACATTTACATATATGGACATATTGCGTACCTAACCAATATTATAAGAGGGTGAACACCATTAATCAATGTGTACAAGCAGTCATTCTTGCTTGACATAAATGATTTCCTTTTAATCAAGCACTTATATCAATCATAACATGCATTTATGAGATCATCAAATTTAAAACATGAACAATATTAGGTAACATTAGCATGAAGATTTTAGAAAGAATAGAATTTTCTTAAAAGCCTGGTGTAGCAGATTTCATCATAAAATAAATATATTTGATCTAGAAGAGATTGAAAATAATTAGTATAAGTTTAGAAATATAATTACCCACTTTTCTTTCAGGAGATATGCTCGTCACTTAATTGTTAGACTCTACTTTCTTTAATTTGATAGTTATTATGAAATTATACATAATGTAAGAAACTAATATTATTACTATTTAAATTGTAATAATTATTTCTATTTATTATATATTTTTAATTATTTTAAATATTAACATTTCTTGCTTATTTCTATTTTATCATTATTATTTTTACTGTCATTTAAATTATTATTATTTAAATAATTATTTAATATTTTGAAATTTATTATTATTATTTATAATTAAATTTTAGTTTGATTTATTAATTATGTTAAATTATTTATTACCTTTTTATCTTATCATAAAAATGTTTAATGTAATTTCTCTTATTATTTATTTATTTAATTTAGATTTTAGTATGTTAATTATCATTATTATCATTATTATTATTACTTATCTTTTCTCATATATTTTTTTAATTGATTAATTAATTAATATCTTTTATTTTCTTCACTTTAAAATTAAATAAAATAATTGAAATTACTAATTGATCTCTATTATTGAATTTAATTTATCTAATCATACTTCTCCCATTTTCCTTAAATTTATCATAGATATATTTAAATAGTCATTTTTAAGATAATATTTTAATTATTAAAATCAAATTAATTTTAATTATTTAATATATAGCTTCCCTTGATTCTAATTTAACTTTATTATTATTATTAATATTAATGATAATAATAATAATATTATTATTATTATTGTAATACAATTAATTAGTTAATGAAAATATATTTATTTATTTATTATTATTATTAATAATTTAAATCTCCTTAAAATAGTTAATTAGTTTCACAAATTACTTTATAATTTACATTAATTCTCTTTCATACACATATGTAGCTATGTTTGTACATTTAAGTTGGCTTATTGTTAGTACAAAGTTGTCTATATGTTTTTTTTTAAGTTTTGTTATTATTTTTCTTAAAGGCTCACATATTAAAGTCAAATTAAATATAAAAGAATTCTCTCTTTATGGTTTCGACTCGATTTCGATTCACACTTGGGGAATGGTTTTCTGCGCGGCCGCCTGCTTAGCTCTTCTTGGCAAGGCATCGACCTCCTTGCTTACAGCCGACCTCCTTGCTTGGTTATTTACGACGCATGTCTCCAAAAGCTTTTGGACTTTTACGAGATAAGCCGTCTTTTCTAACTCTATTTCTTCCTCTCGTTATTCTCGACAAACCTCTAGTCCTCCTTTAAATAGCTACTTTATGCATTATTACAACATTGCTTGACATAATTGGTGACTGACAACTATTTTGTTGTTACATCATTTCTGAATAATTTTGTTATTGTAGACATGTCGGTGCAGTCCATTTTGCAAACGGACGTTGTTTGAGCAGTTTTGGTGGCGATCAAAGTGACTTCGGCACAATTTGTGCAACCCTCATCCATAGCTCGTTGTGGTCATCCGTTCAATCAAATCAACTGCAGAAGGCTTTGATAGATTTCTATACTTTGAATGCATCGATGCAGTCCATTTTATGAATCAGACTATTTCTAGATGGTTTCGGTAGTAGTTGAAGCGTATCAATTTTAGTTTACGTGAAGTTGCTTCCGTTGCGATTGTTGTTCATTAATTTCACCATGTTTGCTTGATTTGACTAATGATAAAGACGTGGAGGTCAACAATAGCATTGCAAGGATCTCCACAATCCGCTCAATGAGGTCATCCCTTAAAAGCAATGATGTAGTAGCTCATGAATCCATTTATCATCAATAAGTAGATCAAAACTTGTATGTCTATCACCCGAGCCACATTAAATGAAAGCTGGCTATTTGGTTAGCGACAAGTCATGAATCAATGCTTGATTGAGGACATGTATGAAAGAAGTATTAGTGGCTCGGGCATTTTGCCCCATCCACTAGGACTGACCAAGTACAAACACCCCTTACCCATATGTTCTTGCCATACTTCTTTGCAATGCACTTGTAGAAGAGGGACTAATCTCCCGAAACAAAGGATGAAGCCAATCTAGTCCAAAGAGGGCCTTTCCATTGGAGAAAGTTTGAAATTGTAGACCCTTATGGTAAGTTGGCTAGCAGAGCTACTCCGGAGCATCATAGTGAAGTGCCGCTTGGCTAGAGCTTTTCTTTCATAGGAACTTCCTACAGGGTCTCTCAAATTAATGAGAACACCACAAGAAATCTCAATATGAGTTATGAGGTAGGTTGACAGGGCTAGGAGGGAGGAGTTAATCAATGCAGTTTTGCCAGTGAATGAAAGGTACCTATTGTCCCAAGCATTCATCTTAGGCAAAATTTTTAAAATAAGCATGTTTAAAAACATAATTAGCAGATTAAGCATTGAAAAATTTAAATAAAGACAGTTTTTAATCGTTAAATACAGAATTAAATTGAATGCCTAAAAAAAAAAAAAAAAAAAAAAAAAAACTAATTTTTCTGATTGACTTAAAAAAAAAACTAATTTTGTATTTTAATTTTAAAAAAATAATAATAAAAATAATAAAATCTATACAATTTTGATGCATGAAATATCTAAATTTTATATTTAAAATATATTTATTCTTATATATAAAAGATAAATTTTATTTTTATTTATATAAAAATTTAAAAAATTATAATATTTATATAAATATAATTTAAATTTAAATATAAATATATGAGAATACATTTAAAGATATATAATAAATTTATAATAAAATTTAGCTTCAATATTATATAAAATATTTAGCTTAAAAATGTATATATATATATATAATTTTGCTAAAATAAAAAAAAATAAAAAAATTTAATTTTGCTGCTAAGGGTGGATTCAGATGCCTCAACTTTAATTATTCTTTTTTTTTTTAATAAATATCTAAATTTTATATTTGAAATTAATTTATTTTTATATCCATAAAATGATAAATTTTATTTCTAAAATTTAATAATCTTTTTTATATAAATTTATATAAAATTTATACATATATATTATACATTGAAGTTATATATATATATATATATATATATATATATATATATATATATATATATATATATATAATATTTATACATTTTAAGTTAAATATTTTATATAATATTGAAGCTAAATTTTATTATAAATTTATTATATATTTTTAAACGTATTCTTGTAAAGAGAACTCAATTTTTGTATTTTACATATTTAAATTTAAATTTTTATATTTATATAAATAATACAAATTTTTTAAATTTTATATAAAAGATGATTAAATTTTAAAATAAAATTTATCTTTTTATGTATATAAAATAAATATATTTTAAATATAAAAGTTAGATATGTACAAAATTGTAAAAAATTAATTAATTTTTTATTTTACAGTCCACCCTCCACAGAGCAAAATTAGTTTTTATTATTTTTTTTTTTTTAAGGGGTCCCCTGCGAAGCAAAATTAATTTTTTTTTTTTAGGCCAAGACGACTATACTCCGTTGCTGTCTCGCTAAACCAAGAATTATTTTAAATTTTTTTTTTCAATTCCTAATCTGCTAATTATGTTTTTAAACGTGCTTATTTTAAAATTTTTGCCTTCATCTTATTAGTTGTAATTTGAATCAAGTTAGGAAAATTAGTGCATGGCTAAGTAGATCCTAAGATAATCAAACTCGTCCACTTTAAGAAACTTCACAGTCCTGGCAATGATAATTTACCTAGCCAACAAAAATTAACATTTAAGCATTAAAGGCAATTCATGGCACCCCTGGAGAAAAGTTGCATTTGGCTTTATTAAGACACAATTTACTTATGAAGAATGAATGGAAGCACAAACCATGGAGCTTCTTTTCGGTACCTATAAATATTCATGTGCATATGATGTACATATTAAATCTTAGCTATATCATTAAACATCGTGTATTTTTAAAGGAAAATTTGGCAAAATATGCCTCATAATACACTTAATAGGCCAAATATCCCCATTGTTTGTTTTTTTTAGAAAAATATATTTGAATATTTCTTTCAGACGAAATAATGTACAATAATGAATAATCTCTTATATTTGCAGACAAGTTTTGAATCCATAGTTCTCCAAAACTAGGTCAAATTTGTTCAATTTTGATTTAAAATTTATTCTAACCATGGTTTGAACCTTATTCAAGCCAAGGCTAAAACCTAGTTCAAATGCAATTCAAATTCAGTTCTAACTGAGACTTGAACCTGTTTTCAAACTTTCATTCTTTATCTCTCTACGCATGGTCTCATTGATGCCTTTCATGTGCAATTTTGTGTGAATTCCACCTCATTTTCATGTGAGTCAGTCTTGTCATTGTCTTCTCCTAATAAGCTTGAGGAAAATTTTCACCGTTGTACATGTCGGTCTCATTGACTCCACCATTGAGTTCCATTGCAAAATACTCTTCTCCTTTACACGTACCAGTGTAGTCAATGCCTTCACTAATTTGCTTTGTCATGAAGTGCTCTTCTCATTCACATGTGCCAGTATGGATGATTGCTTCTCCAACAAACTTGTGCCAAGTAATGTAGTCTTCATGCATCCTGATCTCGTATGTTTGTCCTTGTTGATTTTTTGAGGATTTATTGTTAAGATATTATTTCATGGCTATGTTTATAAAATATTATTAACTTTACCGTTGTTTCATATATTTCATGCAGGCTTGGGCTGCATCTTGTGGTTCTTTTGTTGATATTCCATACACATTGTTATATTCTGCAATTGAACACCCAGAACTTACTATAGAAAGGTAAAGGTTTGTGGCTGTAGATAGTCTTCTTTTTTGTGCATGTTAATTTTATGTTCAACATGGTTTTTGAGCAGTGAGGTGCAACTTTGCAAAGCACTTTTGGGTTGGCTTTCCCACAATGTTGAATTTGAGGAATGCTTTTATATCAACTCTAAAGACAGCTATTACAACATTCTTAAGAAGGTACCAAGAATAGATAAATTGCTTTTTTTATGCCTATAATATTGTCAATTTTGTTTTTTTACTATTCTACAAGGTCTAGAAATCATTGAAGCTTTTTATCTACAGACTTGTTACCTTACAGAATCTTGGACTATATTTTCCTTATAATTGGAAATGAACATGGAAAATTTGTTAGGTCAAGTAATTGAGTCATGTGGTTATGATTATCATGATTTGATCTGACAACTTAATTAAAGTGAGGTAAATAGGCTATCATGATTATGGAATTCTTCAAGTTACTCTCTGATCTACCATTACTAGAATGTAATCAAAATGCAATCATGTCATGGACATTTTTTAATGTTACATACATTACAAATAGTTTATGCTATCAAAATAGTCAATAGAGTATCTAAATCAAAAACAATAAATCATAACTTAAGGATTAATGATGTACTTATCCTCTCCTTTTTTAGTATTCTTAGCCTTCAATTAACTGGCCTAAGCAATATCAACATAAACCAATGAGTATATAAATAAATTAGTGGATAAATCTCTGTTCTAAAAACACAATGGGAGAAGCAATATACATAATTGTCCTTGAATATTTAAATGAATAATGAGATTTATACCATAACTTTCATTCAATAATTTAACAATAATTTTGATAAATTGAGTTTAGAATGAACAATGGTGAATCAAATTGTAGCATGCTTGAGCATTGCATTTCTATGTATAAATATAATAATTGCTGATAATGATAATAAGTGGTATAGCATGGAGATGCTATAATCATAAGCACTTGTCATGTATTTAGAATATCAACTGTTATAACATTTATCATAACATTTAACATCAAAACCATTAAATCTTCTCCAACTAATCTGAGTCAGTTTTCTTGGCTTAGAAGCTTGAAGTGTCAAGACACGAATATAAGGTTGGCCAAAATTTTAAAGCTTTTTATACTTTCTAAACAAATATATAACGTTTAAAATATATTTTTCTTTTTATAAGACTTATAATATCTCAGAAAAGCTAGTAAATAAAAAATTTCCATTTATCATGAAGAGGTTCATGTACATCTAGAGATAATACATATGATATATAATGAACATTTGAAGAAGTATCTAAACTATCCTATACATCTAACATAACTATACAAGTACCTAGTGTTAGATGATTTTTGTTTATCATAAATTTTACTCTTTTATCATCTATTTACTCTATGAAGAAATTTCATGAAAAACAATTTTCAACTAATAGTGGTGAGCTATAAAAATATAACTTAGTTGTTATATCATGATTCTATACTATAATAACTCAAAGGAAAAAAAGTAATATGCATATTAGTATGAAATTATAAAATTTTAAATGAACTTGTTCATTTAAACCGACATTAGTTGGTTATTCTTTTTAATTAGAGAGGAGAGACAAAGTGCATCGAATGAGCACAAATTGAGATCGAGGGATAGAGAATGAGAGCGAGAGAGAGAATGCTCGAGTTGAGCATAGTGAGTAAGCAATGTCTAGTGCTAAGCATAGACAAGCGGTCGGAGGCTAGTAGGTTTTGTGAGTGAGATTGGTAGGCGTGCAATGCTCGACCAGGAAGAATTGAGCAATGAAGGAGGTTTGATGTGGTAGATTGAACCCTAACATTCATGCATGATTAACAGAAAGTTCAACAGCAAGGAAGGTATGTTTTTGATGCTAAAAATTAGGGATTTTCTTCTTTTTTTCAATTCTTAATTTGAGATATATCATTCAACTCAAAAAATTGTTTACGTCGTATAATTCTAGGTTTAAATTATACTTAAAATAATGTTAGAATTGTTGAGGTCAGTGTGGCGAAGAGGAGGAAGAGATTGAAATTTATAATTTTAAAATTTCAAAATATTTTATTTGTATAGTTTAAATATTTTGAAATAATAATGAAAGAAAATTAAATAAATAAATAAAATCAATAAATATATAAAATGTAATATATAAGTAAGTTTTATGTAAAACGTTATATTTCATGCTAATTAGAAATTTTTTAAAATGTAAAGATTTATAAAATAATTAAAATTATAGTGATAATAATGATGATGATGATGATAATAATAATAATAATAATAATAATAATAATAATAATAATAATAATAATAATAATAATAGATAGTGAAGTTATAATTTATTATTACATTTAACAAATAAAGCAAAAGTTTGTATAAATATAGAAATGAATTGAAAGAGATTATATAGTTAAAGATATAAAATTCTATGATAAAAAAATAGCGAGAAAAATAAATAATTATCAAATTATATATGATTCTTATGGTAGATTGTCAAATCTAGTACTTTAATAAGAATATTATATTAATAAATAAATAAGATGATTTAAGACATAATGATGATTAATATGGTTAGCTAATAGAAATATTAATTAAGTTAAATAAAGGAGATTAATTTGTATAAAATAGAAATATGTATTGATTCGTTAATATGCCTTATATCTTATTACAGGTGTTAATTTAAAGAGGCGGACTCTTAGAAGTGGGTAGGCTAAATATAGGTCTTCTTAATTCTTAAGGTGAGTACCCTTTTAAATTTGGTAGCATTTTTTACTTCTTGTAGGCCAATTGTATGGATTATGATAAATGTTGTTTGATTCATATGCAAGATTTTATCCTGATTTAATTAATCTTTTGTAATATTGATCGTATTATATGAATGATTCATGTTATTCAATATGATTAATTATAAGATATATATATATATATATATATATATATATATTGAATGATATAAAAATATAAATGATATGAACTATATAGTATGCTTATATGTGCATGTTGAATCTGATAGAATTTCTCTTCCTTATAGTACTAGCCGGGGACTTTAAGGTACCCATGCTCATTTATGAAAAAGGTTATTGATATTGAAATGCCTCTAGATGATGACTTCTATGTTGATGTAGATAAGATAATATATTGTTTTGTATGATAGATAGTGCTAAACCTTCCTAAAAAGTTAGAATTCAATATAAATTATCAATTTTTTTATACTGATTCATTATGTTGGACTAGTATGCATATTATTATTATTATTATTTTCATTATGTTATTATAGTTTAGAAGTATGAGCATTCACTAGTTGGTTAACATCTTATCATATTTTTAAATTAATATTTTAGGTTTAAACTTTGGCTTAGAAATAAATGATAGAAGAGAAAATGTATATTGAAGATGTGATCAACATAAAGAAAGATAAAATTATTTTAATCATTTTAAGTTAATTTAGATTACATTCATTAGTGACTATTTTGATTTATTTGATGAATATTTGGTTTGTGAAAGAAATTAATATTTAAAATGTAAAAATATTGTCCGATCGTATGTTTCCACCTTGGTAATTTCAAGTGCTTATGCCGGGTCATGATATGTTAGTCTTTGTTGGTTGTTTTCTCATCTATGATATACACTTCCTCCTTGTTCACTCATTTAGACCTGAAATTATTAAATAACAATATATTAAGTTTTCAAACCTAGTGAAATAATTATAATTCTAAATTACAGTACACAATGAAAAGAAGTTAATATGCATGCTAGTTCTTTCTATCAAATTATAAAAAATAATTTTAATGATGATTTGAATTAATTAGGACCATGAATTTCATCTAAACTAATATTTAAAAGCAATATCTTTACAAATATTATTTTCTATTGTACAATTCATATTTTAGACTTTTAAATTTTAATGAGTTTGATATTTTACTTTATATTTTCATTTTAGGAGCACCGTTTAGGCATAACTTAAGTCATCCCTAATACATACCCTTCAAGACAATGGTGTGACAAGTCTATTTGTCGATGTGGAAAGACTCCGACTCATCCTGACTGGTACATCTCCCGTTAGCATTGCAGAGTGTAGGTTTAATTTTTACTATTGTCCGAGGTAGAAAGAAAGTCATCAATGCACTCGGGTATATCATGTCCCCACTTAGTATCATAAGAGGGTGAATTATTTCTTTCATCATGCACAAATAAGTACATATATAGGTAAATATTTTTATTGACATTCATCATAATATGCATGATTTTTTCATATGACATGAAGTTTATGTCATGACTCTTGAGAATAAGCAGAATGTGACGGACGGATAAAAGAAAACTTACATAACAATTTCAATCTTAAATAAAATCTCTAATTATACAAGGTACTACAATCCACAAATGATTTAAAAATTTATCCACATATATATACTACAAAGTTCATAAAGACATACAATTTTAAATATAATTCAACATATCGACATAATTATCTCTAGTTTCTACACGATAAATATAACTCTTCTTTCTATCCCATTTAATGTAATTCAAAAAATTTAAACAATTATGTTATTATAGAAATAATAAAAAGATAATAAGATGCATTTACGCTTTTGTTATCATGTACATAAAAGAAATTTGCTCAAACAATCAAACCTGTATGAGATACATAAGCATTTCGTGAACTTTTACTTTTACATTTATCATCCGTTTTGAGTCACCGCCTAAACCTCAATACTCATCTAAAGGACAAAGTATATTACCATTATCATTTAATTTATCCATTTTTCATCATTTTTTTTCGCGGCATTATCACCTCCCAAGCCATAATGTGAACTTTACTTTCAACATACACTTCATAAGATACAATTATACTACGATATTAATTCATAACTCAAGAATCGCTTAACTTTATAAAATGACAATACGATCTAAGATTCGCGGTTATTATCCAACATGAAACAAGAAACTATATCACAATTTATGAAGAAGAAAATAATCACAACTCATAGCATGAAAAAGTCATAATCATACAAACATATATTCACAAGAAATTAAAGAACATTTTTTACCATAAATGAAAAAAACATAATTACCCATTTAATTTGCTTTCTCAATCTCCTTTCCTTTTATTCTTCCTTCTTAATCGAAATTCTATAACATAAAATATTGACGGATCAATATTAGAAAATGGTTGTTTTATTTTATTCATATGACATTTATATATAACTTTTATAAATTGACGCGATTTATAATATATTCATCATTTTTTTAAATCAAGTTAAATTAACCTTTAATTTATTTAATATAATGATATTTATACATGTAATTTGACATATAATACTTCTAAATCTTATTAATCATATTATTTTTCTTAATATAAAATATTAAATGTTAATTCTAATATATTTCATCTAATGTTATCATACCCTTTAAAATGATTCTAAAATAATTAACGTGCTATAGAATTTAATTTTCTTTTAATATTTATCATTTCCTTCAAATGATTTTAAATCAATTAACAATAATATAACTTAGCAGTTTAAGATTTTATTAAATTTTTAATTATATTTCATTTATGGGTTTTAATACTTAATTACTTAACTTTGATTCATCCTACATATTCTAATTTATATTTCAAATTTATAAAACCCTAAGTTAAAATTATAAACCCTAAGTTAAAACTTGAGATGATAACATTAACATCAAATTTCAATTAAACATATAATCATATATATTAATTATTTACTTACCTCAATATCCTCGATTTTGCCCCAAGGACTGCTCGACTCTTCTTTTCCTCCCACGCATGAGCCTCTCTCCATCTAGCAAGAGGCTCCTCCGAAACGGGAGTCGCCTCACTCTCAGTGGCACGAACTCCTTCTTCCACGATGACGACGAAAGACTCTCCTCCTTCTCTTTCGATCGTCAGATGTAGTTTCCCACCTCTAACGCACTGGGTAGAGTCTTCCCCTTATCCTTCTCTTCTCCCTCTCCCTCGCTGTTTTGGGAGTTCTATTTCTGCTTTCCTTTTGGACTTTTCCAATCTGCAGTGGGCGGTTGTATTTTTTTTATTTATTTTTTTCCAAGTTAATCTCTCTCTTATCAAAGTTTGTCTTAAATTAAATGACATTAGAAAAAACATACCTTTAATTAAACAATTGAGGATAAAAGTTCGATCTCGATTTCTTCTCCCACATCGCCGATCCGATCCATGTTTCCACAAGATACTGACAAATGAAATTTCCCTATTCCTGAGATGCTTAACATCATAATCTATAATTTTTTCTGCCTCTTCACAAATGTGAGATCCGGTTGAATATCAATAGATTCAAATTGGCTTCATCATTAATATATTTTCGCTAGAAATATGAAATACATTGTGCACTCCTCAGATGGAGAAGAAAACCAATCTATAAGCCACTTTCTCAATTCTTTCCAAGATTTCATATTAACCAATATACAGTTAACTTTCCAACTTTACCAAATCGCTTTTATACCTTTCATGAATTTTAAGAAATACAAATTCTCACTTCAAATTCTAATGACCGATGTTTAGATCATAAGATTTCTCCTTTATCTTGAACAAATTTTTAATCTATCATTAATCAATCGATCTTTTCATCTACTACATCCGCATCTAATGATTCTTCTTTCACCTATTTCCACCCAACAAAGTGTTTGATTTCTTCCATACAATGCTTCATAGCCATACCAATACTTGCTTTTTATCAGAAAAGAAACTCAATCAAAGCAAATGAATTTCCTAATTTCCCCAAAATCAAGGATACAAAGTCTAAGCAAATCTTTGAATTTCCTTCGACGCCATCAGGGATGGAATGCAAGATCGAAAGTAAGCTTCATACATAAAGCTTTGAATTTGTCTTCACAGCCTAGATGTAAATCGACCATCTCGACGGACACTATAGATTTCACATCATGTAACTGATTTTATCAACATACTTCCTCTAGCTTTTCAACAACATCGATTGTTTGATAGATAAATCTGCAGATTTAGTAACTTATCAATGACCCAAATAAGATCGCAACCTCTTTGGATCTAGTAAGTCAACCACAAATCCATAATATCGTCCCATTTCCACTCGTATTGGAAAAGGTCGTAAAGTTCACTTGGTTTCGATGTTCACTAACCATCCGACATTTATCGACATTTATGTATTCAACTACATTTATTTTCATTCTGCCACCAAAATATTTCTTAAGATTTTGATACATTTTTCGCTCGGATGAATTGTATAATTAGAATGTGCTTCCGTAAGATGTCTTTCCTCAAATCTCCAACATCCGAATGCAAATTTCGCATACTTTAGAATCCCTTTCATCGATTTCAAAATCTTATTTACCTACTTTCTAAATAAAATTTTCTCAAAGTCATCATCTTGAGGTAAAACATTTGTATGTTTTCAAATTTGATCAGATACCATTTGATTTAACAATAAAGGAATCTCGTAGATTTAATAATTGAAATTTCTAATTTTTCTAACTTTAATCAACTCAGTTGAGATCAACCAATAAACACTACCGATGTTTTCTACTTAAAGCATCAGAACTACATTTGCCTTCCTGGATGATATTGAATATCCAAATCATAATCCTTAATGAGTTCCAACCATCTCGCTTTAAATTTAGCTCATTCTAAAGTAAAGATATATTCAAGTTTTGATCAAAAAAATTTCACACCTTACTTATAAATAATACCTCAAATTTTAATGCAAATATCACCGCCTACTAGATCACGGGTTGATAATTTTTTTCATGATTTTTCAATTGCCAAGATAAACAATCACTCTTCCATTCTACAAAAGTACACATCCCAAGCCTCTTAATGATGCATCACTATAAATTTGAAATCCTTCCCCCTACAATGGAATGTTATAGCCATTAAACAATTCTTCAATTTTTGAAAAATCTCTTCACATTAATCTGACCATTCAAACTTGATGCTGAGGATAAGGCGACAATGAAAATCTTCAACGAATCTCCGTAATATCTCGCCAACTAAGAAACTTCGACTTCATGACGTGGTTCTGATTCGCTTATCGTTTTACTTTATTCTCGATTCATCAAAACCTTCACTACTAATCATGTGCCCCAAGAATATGATACTATTTAACCAAAATTCACACTTGAAAATTTTGCATACAATTCATTTCCTTCGTGAGTTGCAAATAGTGTGAAGATGATTTTCATGAGCTGCTTCATCTCTGGAATAAATTAGAATATCATCTATGAATACAATCACAAATGAATCTAAAAAAGGTTTAAAGATTTTATTCGTGAGATCCATAAATACAAGAGATTAAGTGCGCATCACCATAAACTCATAAATGCCCATACTTATACGAATGCTTTGGTATATCTTCTTTTGATCCTAGGATGATAACCGATCTTAAATCAATTACGCTCCTTGCGATAAAAAATCATCAATTCTAAAGGATATTTATTCTTCAATGTGAGTTTGTTAAGTTCTCTATAATCGCTCCCATCTTTCTTCTTCACAAATAATACGTGAGTTCCCAAGGAGATGTAGGCAAATCCCTTTCTCTAACAATTCTTGTAATTCTTTGATTGATTTTATATACTTTTTGCGGGTTTTGCACCTGAATTAAATCAATAGAGAAATCTATCTCTGACCTGGAGGTAAACTAAATCATCTAGAAAACTTACACTCTTTACTATGGATATCCTCTATCTTCTTTATCTCTTTAGTAACATCAATAACGAGAAAAATCTTCTTATCCTACAAGATCTTTGAACTTTTAAGCAAGACACCAAATAGTACCTTTATGCCCCACAAATTTGAACTTCTTCTTCTCAAGAATATTGAATTGACTATCTTTCTACAACAATCTATAACAGATAATATTAGATAAATTAATTCATTCCTAAAATCATATCAAATCTCTTCATAAAATTTATCCTCTTCCTAATGGCTTTTGACATGATCATACTTATGTCCCTAAATATAAAAAATTTCGATACTCACTCTTGTCACGACTCCGGGAGCTAAGCACAAACAGGCCGACTGATAAAAAAAAAACTTACATAATAATTTTAATCTTAAATAAAATCTCCAATCATAGAGCTACTACAATCCATAAATAATTTAAAATTTGTTCACACATATATACTACAAAGTTCAAGACATACAATTTAAACATAATTCAACATAATCAATATAATTATCTATCTCAGTAGTCTCTACGACGATAAACATAACCTCCCTTCTATCACATTTAGTCATTTCAAAAAATTTAAACAACTAACAATTGAATAAAATTCGAGATAATTTCTGTTATTATAGAAATGTAAAGAAGATAAAATTACGACGTATTATCACATGCATAAAAATTTAAATAACTAACAATCAATAAAATTCAAGATAATTTCTTCTATGAACAAGAAGATAAAATTTAAACAACTCCTCTTCTTCTAATGGCGACATGAAAGACTCTCCTCCTTCCTCTCTTTTCGATCATGCAATAACACTCTCATGCCAGGGCAGAGTCTTCCCCTTCTCCTTCTCTTCTCCCTCTCTCCATCTCTCCCTCTCGTGTTTTGGGAGTTCTATTTCCCCTTTTGGACTTTTCCAATCCATCAAGCAGTATGTATTTTTTTTTTTCTTTGGTTATTACAGTTTATTTACTAATCACTAAATGTTATATTGAATGAAGTTTATATGTTATGTTATGATGATCTAGTGTTTTCTTAAAAAAAAATTAGTGCAGATGTATACTTTAAATAAGATTAATGTTTGTCTCAACCTTAACAATATGATAGATAAATTTGTGATAGAAAACTAATTAATAAAGTCATGAATGGGAGGAATATAAATTAAACATTTAAATGCATAGGATTTAGAACCAAAAAATACTACCAAAATTTAGAAATGTAATTACTCACTTTGACATCACTACAATCTTGATTTGAAGAACTTTGTTTGATCTTATTTTATAGATTGATCTCTAACCTTGTCTCTTTTAAGGTAACACCTACAATAATATTATATTTAAAGTAAATATAAGGTACTCATTATAATTAAATACTTCTATTTATTAAAATTTTCTCCTTTACCTCTTGAATTTATATGATTTTATTTATAAGTTTAACTTACTTTGAATGTATTTCTTTCATTAAATATTTGAAATTTCATGAAATAAATAATTATAGTATTTTCTATATAATGGATTTAAATTATGATTACAAATCTTATATTATTTTTTTATATAAAAACTTCTCAATTAAATAATTTATTAGTCACTCTTATGATGCAAATTTGTAGTTCATTCCCTTAAGTAATTTTAGAATTCTTTAGTTCATAATTACAACCTAAAATTATAAATTTCTCTATTTCAAGTTTATCTATAACTTTATTTTAAAATAATTATTTTCAGTAATATATAAATTTCTAATTTATGTTATAACATAAGAACATGAATTTTTTTATTAATAATTATCCTAATATAATCTCATTAACATTTTTTTAAAATATATTTTCAATATAAATATATTAAATCAACTTTTTTTAATTATTATAATTCAATTTGTTATATATGAATTTATTTTCTTACAAAAATTTTATTAACTAATAAATATATTATTTAAGTATAAAGCATCTATAAGTATAACATTATATTTGCAATGATTATTGTAATGTAATTAATCACATATTATAAATCTATTTAAAATACAACAATAATAATAACAATATGGTCATTTTTTTCACGTCATAACCAAGTCTTTTTAGGTCTACATTTACCTTTCTTAACGTAAGTCAAATGTAATACATGTACTCTTCTAACTGGGTTATCGACGATCATTCTTTATGTACAAATCATTCTACTCTCTAATCTTATCTACCATTTACCAACTTTTTCGGAGCATACTCATTTTGTATTTTATCTCTAAGAGTAAAGCCACTCATCTACCTACGCATCCTCTTCATTGCAACTCTAAACTTAATCTTATGCTTCTCTTTTATTGGCCAACATTCTGCACCATAAATCATTATAGGTCTTACCACAATCTTATAAAATTTTCCTTAAGTCTAAGCGGTACTTTTCTATCATACAATAGGCCAGATGCATTCCTCCACTTCAACCATCCAACTAGAATTTTGCTAATAACATTCCTATCTATTTCTCCATCATTTTTAACAATAGACCCAAGATATCTAAACATTCACTCTTTTTAATGACTCGATCACTCAATATTACAACACCACTATTAGAACTTCTTCAACTAAAATTACACTCTATATATTCAATTTTAGATCTACTCAAATGAAAACTTTTACACTCTAAGGTTGACCTCTATAATTCAAATTTCTCTTGGACTCTCTCTAGTTTTATCAACAAGAAGAATGTCATCAGCAAAAAGCATACACCAAGTTACATCTTTCTGTAAATGCCTAGCAAGAACATCCATAACTAAAGCAAATAGATATGGGCTTAAAGCTGATCCTTGATGTAGTCCAACTGAAATATGAAAATATTTTGTCAATCCTCCTTGTGTTTAAACACAAGCAACAGCTCTAGTATACATATCCTTAATGGCTTGAATATAACCAATATTAACTCCTTTCTTTTCTGGAACTCTTTAAAGCATTTCTATTGGAACTTTATCATATGCTTTCTCTAAATCAACAAATGTCATATGTTGATCCTCCTTACTTTCTCTATACTTCTCAATCAAATCTCTCAACAAATTTATAACATCTATAGTAAATCTTTTTGGCATGAAACTAAACTGATTATGAGAAACTTTTTTATAACATTATAACCTATGCTCAATTTCTCTCTCATAATTTTAATGTATGACACATTAACTTAATTCCTCTATACTTTGCACACTTTTGTGCATTATCTTTAATTTTAAATGTAGAAGCCAACAAACTCTTTCTCCACTCATCTGACATCTTTTTAGTTTTTAAAATAGCATTAAAAAGATTTGTAAGTTAATAAATTCCTTGATCTCCTAAGCATTTTTACACTTCTATTGGAGATCAAGGAATTATTAAATCATCAAATTGAATATGACTTTAAGCTATCACACAAAATTCAAAAAAAAAGAAAAGAAAAAGAAGTGTTATATTTTTAAGTAATGTATGTATTTATTTTATATATATATATATATATATGTGAGTGTGAGTGTGTTATGATGTACCTGTTGCATGACTAGTTTGTCATAAACAAAAATCACTTTGTATAAATCCAATTAATCACCTAATTCATCTCATACATATTTATATGGAGATTTGATTATAAGAACATCATAATGTGCAAAATTGGAGAAATATCCCAGTTGTATATTTTCTTGGAAAAATTTGCTTGAAAGTTCATTTTAGATGAAGTTATCCCTTTTTGTATACATGGGCTGCTTATTATCTTCATGAGCAAAATTGATTCAAAACTTTATTTTAACCAAGGTTTGAACATCGCTTCTCCTTCACACAGTTAATAACCTCAACGAGCTCCTGTCATGAAATCTTATTCTCCTTTAAGCATTTCATCTCCCGTCGATGCCCTCTAGTACTTGTTGTCGCAAAATCCTTTTCTCCTTCACAGGTTACTGCTATTGTTGATTCCCCAGGCGAGCTTACATTATGAAATCCATTTCTGCTTCTTGCAACATTGTTCTCATTGGTGCCCTCAGCGAGCTCCTGCTCTCGTGGTGGAATTCTATCACACAAAATTCTATTCAGTTTGAATGTGTGTGAATGTTCACACCATGAATATTTATTCTTGTTTCGTACAAATGTTTGAACCAGTTCGAACAATGTAGACATATTTCTTCAATTTAAGCATTATGAGGCATCTAAAATAAAATTTTAATAATTATAGTATTATTATATTATTTATTTTAAGTAAATAATCTTTTTAAAAAATTTAATCTAAACATATTGTTTATTAATCTTAATCACCCATTAATGATTCTTAAGTAATTATTAAGTTTTTAATGTCTTTTGGATCTTTCGGGTCTTATACTACAATTATACCTTGGTCTAGCACTAAGGCTTTACAAGTTGCTAAAGTGAGTCTTGTAACCATAAATGGCCTAATTACTTTTTTGACCTGTCTTGTGCTTTTTATTTTAAGCACTAAATTTCAGCCCATCTAAGAAACCAAATGATAAATATATGTTAGCCATCTCTCAACTGTCACTCCCCGCCTCGTGGCTTAGAATTTTTAAGATAGGAATAAACGGTTTGTGAAATTTTCATTTTCAAAATTTCCTTAATCTCAATATAAAATTTAAAATTATCAACTACCACTTTAGTGAAAGAGCCATAGATTTACTCTAAGTCAATATTATAAATACCTATCTCTCGCAACACCATATCGATAGTGAATTATTTCTCTACTTTCACTCATTTTAATTCATACTTCATATTAAAAATATTAGATTGAAAACTTAATAAGATATAAACTGCCAATGAATACTGATACTTCTAAACTATAGTAATATAATGAAATAGAAATAATATACATGATAGTTAAACATAATAAATCAATGAATAAATGATAGTTTATATTCAAATATGATCTATCAAGAAAGTTTAACATATTCTATCATACAATATAATATCATATCTTATCTCTGTCATTTACATCCATCACAGGAACCACCGTGTAAAGTTGTACCATTTAAGACATGTTGGCGGCTCAAAAGAAAATAATGATGGCAACAACCGTCGGCTCCACATCGACAAAACTGCCTAAGTTGAGGACTGGAACGGTAGGAGTTTAGTTTGCTATAATGAGAGGGAGGGTTGGTCAGTAGAGGGGCTTAGATGCACATGAGAGGGAGAGATTGAGGGAGCCACTCACCTAAGCCTTAGCTATCGACTCCGATGCAAGCCCTAGTTGGCTTCTCTTCCCTCTCGACAAGTTGAAGCCGAGTCCTCCTTGTGAAAGGAACCCTAGCCAACCTCCTGCCCTAGCCACCGTCATTGTTCATCCCATGTGAAAGGAGTTGTCGCCATCCACATGTGGAAAAATCGAGCCCACCTTCTACTTGCTTGATCGGCTTAGTCGTGCTCTAGTTAGGCCACCCCTCTCTTCTCACGTGGATTGGCCAAACATAAGGCCCACCTGATTTACTTAGCTATTTCAAGTGAAATAGAAATCAAGTTCCTAAACTCCCTCCTTTTTTTAGTCTTGGGTAAGGGTATCAATGACATTTTCATCCAAATTGAGAAAAATTCATTTTAAAATGTCGATTTCGTAAAATATCAAAATAAAATTTGTTATAATTAATTTGTTGATCCCATAGGTCAAATTGATGGCCTCCACCATTGATTTTCGGTCCGGTGTGAGATGAAATTATCTTCTTTCATCTATCTTGGATCCAGAGCAAGGGAGAATTTTTGTTAATATAGTACTGCTAAGTTATTATGTTTCCGAAATTTTGTCAAAATTATTGAACTTAAATTTTGATCAAAATTAAAGAAGATCTAAATTTGAACCGGTTAAATTACTCAAAAATCACTTAATTTAACCATGCTCATATTAAAATATTGCAATCTATTCAAAAATTCTAAATTGGGGGTTTAGATCTAAAATTATTTAATCCCTCTATGAACTTTGAATATATGGATGAATTAAGGATTAGTTTATTTATTTAATGTGGATTTTTGGTAAAATTCATAATCTGCGTAATAAAAATATTCACATAAATGAAGTCGTGAATTATTATCAATTATTCAAATAACTTGGCACAAGTATAAGTGCGTCACAATCAATCCCACTAACGATTAAAGATATTTTAAATATGAATAAGATTTAAATCAAGAATTATTTCAAACAAAAATGAGATTGAAATAAATATTCATCTTAAACATGAAAAAAGATCGAATTAACTATTCGTCTCATAGAATAAATTGAACTATTGATTTATCTTAAACATAAAACAAGATTGTTCGATTAATTTGGATATATTTCAATCAATCTAATTAAATCGATCAAAATGGGATCTAAATCAAGTATTTCTTAAGATTAAATCAAAGATGTGCCTTAAAGATGAAATCAAAGATTCATATAAAACATTATATCATCTAATGGCATTCCAGTGGATGTAAGTCCTATGCATATCTGTAATGCAGACTTAATCACATTCAAATGACATTCCAATGGATGTAAGCCCAACTATTTTTGTTCACAAGGTGAACTCCACATATTAAATACATGACTTTCTAATAGATGTAAGTCTAATCTAATGACATTCTAATAGATGTATGCCTAATATATGTTTGCCATGCAAACATCACATCATCTAAACTGATATTCCAATAGATGTAAGCCCAGACACTTATTTGCCATGCGAACTTTCTTAAAACTTTGGCATTTTAATGGAAGTAAGCCTAGTCACTTGTTCACCATGCGATCTTTTCTAAAGTTTTAGCATTCTAATGGATGTAAACCCTATGCTTGTCTGCAATGCAAACTTAAGTCAATTGTTCGCCATGCGAATTTTCCTAAAATTATGGTTTGCAATGTAGACTTCATAAAATTGAATTATTAGATCGACTTGTAAGTTAAGTTTAGCTTAAATAATTTAATAAACATTTGTACAACAAAATTTACACTATAATTCTAATCTACTTGAAATTTCTGAGATGAGGCAACCCATGACTACTAATCAGATTCTTTGGACATTACGGCTAATAGCCCTTTGATGTTGATAGATTAGAATAATAGAAGTCTTAGGACGACGAAATCATGAGATCTTGATCGGGTCTATATTCTTTTTTCTTCTTAGACAATCATCTGCACCACACCACTAAGTACTAATTTAAACCAAAATTAATTTTTATTTCCAATCTTAATCAACAATGCTCTCCTACTACGATAAGAGGGATAATTAACTATGAATGCTTGCGTTTAGAGGAAGTAGAACTGAGATCTAAATAAACTCTAATATAATGTTGGGGGAAATCTAGTTGAATATAAGCCAATCTGCCTCACGAAGAACAAACTCTCTAACATTCTTAAAGATAGTAGAGATTTCAGAGGTGTTTTTCTTGAGCGACAAGGCACTTTAATATCAATAACTTTTCCCGAACTTTTTTCTGTACATGGATATCTTAGCATCTGTAGCTAGTATTATAAAGAGGTAAAGCTCTATCAATTAATATGCATATACAAGCATTCTATCTTTCATGACATTCATATTTTTTATTTCATGCAGTGTTTATTTATATTATGTAAAACTTAAACGAATCTTAAACATTTGAAAAATTCTAGGATATTCATTGCAATATGACTAATACTTAAAAAGAATAGGTAAATTAGGATAAGCATTTCATTAGCATTCAATGTAAATCTATCAAAGACATTATGAGCAATCAGTTGAGAAGAAAACAACAAAATTATCATAATTTAAAAGTACAAGTACTCACCTTAAGAATTTAGAAAACCTGATTTTCAGCCTTCCTACTTTAGATTCTGTGTCCCTAAACTGGTTACTTATAAAAATTAATAAAGGCTTATTATTTGATCTATGCAGATTTCCTCATAAAAACAAATTGATTTTCTTTAACCAAATTAATCTATCTTTTATTTAGTCATATTAATCATCATCATATCTTAAATCATTTAATTATCTAATAATCTTATTAATAAAATTTATGTTAAATTATCTCAATTAACTTTATTATTAAATAACATTCTCTCTTTTCTCTTTCACCTTTAAAACTTAATAATTCATTCACAAATATTTTGTCTATACCTATAATATATATTTATATGTTATATTTATTTAACTCATGATTTAGAACATTCATCGTCATGTTGTTATTAATAATAATCTCAATTTCATTTTTCGTTAAATATATTGTGTAAGAATATTATTTCTATTTAATTACAACTATATTATTTATATATTCATATTTTTCAATGTTTTACATTCATATTTAATTATGATGATTATTTGTTTATGAAAATTCATATTTTTAAATCTCTACACCATTTTAGATATGAAACAAAAATATGCAAAATAAATCAAAGACAGAAATATACATCTTATTCTAGCAAAAATAAAGAGGAAAAAAACCTTAATTTTTAATATTAATGCCATACGTAGCATTGTTCTTCGTCGAGCTTGTTGCCAATTATTCACGAATGTTAGGGATTTGCACGCAGCTACACGACTACAATTATCACGACCACCGGAGCTAATTAGAATAGACAAATGACGGATAAAAGAAAATATTTCCAATCTTAAACAAAATCTCCAATCATATAAGAGTTACTATAATCCACAAATTTAATATTTGTACATATATAAACCAACAAAATTCATATTAAATATAATTGAACATAATTATAACTTAATAATTACCTATCTCATGTAATCTCTACTACGATAAATATAACTCTCCTTCTATCCGCTATTTGGAGATGATTTAAAAAATTAAACAAAGTAATTGAATAAAATTCAAGTGGTTATATTGTTACACCATAAGAAATGTAGAACTAAGTTTTGCCGCTATATAATATACATAAAAGAAATTGCTCAAACAATCGAACATATGAGAGGTAGATATAGATAAATATTTCGTGTTAACTTTTACTTTTATATTTATCATCCATTTTAGGAGTCACCGTCTAAACCTTTGTCAAAAGAAAATCTTTATCAAACTCATCCATCGATAAAGAATTATTACCATTCGCCAATTTATTTCGTTTTTTTTTTTCGCAGACGGATTCGGCCCCCAAGCCATATAGTGAACCCACTTTCACATTCATAAGATACAATTATACAAACTGATATTATTAATTAACTAACGAATCGCTTAACTTTATAAACGACAGTGACAATATGATCTAACATTCGTTATTATCTAACAAAGAAAAAAACTACATCACAATTAAGTAAAAAATAAATCACAACTCAGTGAAGAAGAATAATCATATATAAACATGTATTTTATCACAAGAAATTAAAAATATTTTACCATAAATGTAAGAATATAATACCCACACATTAAGCGCTCAATCTCCTTTCCTCTTTAACGCTTCTTCTTTCCTTAATTGAAATTCCTATATAAAATATTGATGATCAATATTAAAGAATGTATTTTATTTTATTCTTTATCTATATACCTACATATAGTTTTTATTAATTGACGCTCACATTCATCAATATTCATTGTCTATTTTATAAATCAAGTTAAATTAACCTTTAATTTATTTAATATAATGATTTTTATACATGTCTAATTTGGCATGTAATACTTCTAAATTCTATTATTTCTTAATATAAAAATATTAAATGTTAAAGTGACTTAATATAGATAAATTTTTATTTTCATTAAATGTTTATCATTTTGCTTAAAATGATTCTTGAAATGATCTTATAATGATATCAAAATGATATCTTAAACTTAAATTTAATTTATGCGACATATTCCTAAATTAAATTATTTGTTGAAATCAATAAATCCTAAGTTAAAACTTGAAATAACATTAAAATCAGAGATAATAACATTAAAATCAGATTTTAATTAAACATATAATTATATAAATTATTTATTTACTTTATGTTCCTTTCTATTCTCGCTGTTCTAGGACCCATGCCCATCGCCTGCCGCCTGTCGCTCTGATCCTTCCGAGCTAGGCTCGTTTGACGACCTTGTTCTGGTCACTCCTTCTTCCCCGACGGCACACTGACACTCCTCTCCTCCTTCTTCCTCGGCCACGAAATAGGTTAGGCATACGCAAGGTCTCCCTCCTCCTTCTTCCTCGCTTGCGGCTTTGACGCGACGAAGTTGCCTTCCCCTTTTCTCCCTCTCTCGTTTCCTCCTTTTGATTTTGGGGTCCGATTTCGGTAAAACTGAAATCGAGCTTTCCCCACTTTTTTAACTTTTCCAATCCGCGGTCAACCATCGTGGTGGTTAGATTTTTCATTTTATTTTTGTTTTCTCTTTTTCTTTCTTTTCTTTTTCAATCCCAATGCAAAAAATCTCCTGCTAGACATTGATATTGTGTTCGATGCTACTTGCATGCTCGCTTGGCGTAGATGTTGACCCCACCTTTGATGCTATATATGTATATATATATATATATATTGTTATATGTATATATAATATTATATATGTATATACATACATATGTATATATATACATATGTGTATATAACATATATGTATATATATATTAACATATATACATATATATATATACATATATACATATATATGTATATATATATATATATACATATACATATATACATATATATATACATATATGTATATGTTATTACATATACATGTATACACATATATATATATATACATATATATATATATATATATATATACATATATATATATTATGGGATATCAGATCAACGGAATACCACTAGTGTATAGCTTCAAAAGGTTAGCGGCTATGAAGCATGGGCCTTTTCAAGGATATGCCCTGTTATATCAGATTCTACAACAGGAACTTGGATACTTGGACACTTCAGAACACCTGCCGAACATGTCATATGGTGTCTCATTTTTGGTGAATTATTATTTTTAACTCTGATGCACGCACATTAGATAACTTCTGCCACGTTAACTCTGTTGTATGCAAAAATTAATTTCAGTTGTATGTATGGATACACATATATTATCAGGTGCTCTTCCGATTTCTTATCTATATCACCTAGATTTTCCATGTCACCATGTCCATGTTTCTGCTTTGTAGGAATTGGATGGTAGACTCAACACAAAAGTATAGGGATGCTAACAAAATTGTTGTCATCCATTTTAGGTCAGTTCAAGAGATAAGAAAATCAGCCGCCCTTCTTGACCTGATGAGGCCTGCTAGCTAGGGTTTTAAAAGAATTAAGTTAATTCTAATCATGTATTCGATATGGAAACTTTAAATTTATATAATAACTTCTATAGAAACGTCATGCATTCTTTCTTGCTCTTATAAAGCATATTATGCTATAACATTTTTTTCCTGCTTTTCTTTATTGTTTTACGTAGGTACGGATCTGTCTTTTGCCTTTGGATTTTGCTACAGGTATGTTATTGGAATGCATCAGTTTCTTAGACAAACTAGATTCTTTGTTTGGTAATGTCATACTGTGACACCTCGTTGTTACTCTCATAAGATTTGAATGAGTCGCTCTGCAGGCAGCGTTATGATGCATGTGCAGTATAGGGATTTTGAAAAACAACACATTACCAAACAAAGACTAAGAGTTTACATTATTTTCTCCGTGTTATAATTCTTCTTTTACTATCTTAGAAAGTATGATTTTGTAGGGACAAGGAGTAGCTGCCCGGGCTTTGCAGATGATATTACTCATGCAATTCTTTTTCTGATGTACAATCACCGTTCAAGTCTAATAAATACCCACAAAGAAGATGGTTGCTCTAAAAATCTGAGAATTCGTCTAACAAAATATTCGAAGGTTATCATCTGAAAACCTGTCTAATTGCTAGTTAAGGGAATGTGGAGAAAAGTTGTTATTCTTCCAGCCTCAAATGCCTTGTATTTCACCACTAGATTAACCAGTATGCTTTTTCCATTTCCCTTTTGTTTAATATGTTTACGTGGGACAAATCCTTGACGTGTTTATTGTTGTTAGAGATAGTTAATTTGCAATATGATAACCAGCAGATGACAATTATTAGCCTATTTTTATTATTAATTATTTACTATTGGAAGTCATGTCTTTGTGCTTCCCGTGAAAGGCGTATCTAATGCAAGGAACTCTGGTTTGATGTATGTAGTCTTATCTATATTTGTCAAAGATGTTTCTTTTTTATGATTTAAACCTATGTCGTCAAGTTTATGCTTGAATCAACTTAACCACTGCTCCCACACCCACTATTATTCTCTAGGATGTGCGAACCCTAAGAAAATTTATGATGGGAACTTTTGTTAGTGCATATGGATATTGATTGTTGACTTGTAAGTGATGGCACTTGAAAAGATATCTACATTTTATTATTATCATTATTATTCTTTTTTGGTGGTTTGAACTTTCATGTGTTTGTTTTTATTAATCTGTGATCTTTAATGTTGAGAGAGTTTGAAAGCTGAATGCTCTAAATCTATCCATCAAATGAGTATTATAAGAAACGAGGTGTCAGTGTTCTACCCAAGAGTTGTAGTCTTCTTGGAAGTGGGCACTCACTGTTACTTTTCTCGATTATCACCGGTCACGACCCTACCTGAACCGGAAAACGAATCGGAAGATAAGAAAACATTTCTATAACAATTCCAATATAAATTTAAAGCTCCAACTATACAATCATAAAAGAGCACTACAATCCACAAATGATCTAAAATCATTCATACATAAATGTTCTAATACGATTCGAAAAAATACACTTTAACATAACTCAATATAATTTACTGACATAAATATTTATCTCCTGCAGTTCCTCTACGGCGATAAACCTGACTTTCCCGTCTATCACCATTTAATTATTATTAAAAAGATTAAGAACAACAAACGAATATAATTCAAATCAATTATGCTATTACACTATAAGAAACAAGAAGAAGAAACTAAGATGCATCGCTTTTCATTGTCACAAGTACATGTAAAAAAAATAATCCGCTTCAAACAATCAATCATATGGTAAGTATGCATAACATTTAGCAAAGATATATGTGCTCAGATACATAAACATTTAAAGAAGATATGTGTCAGATACATAAACATTTAGAAGAAGATACTTAACTTTTACTTTTATCACCCGGCCCACGAAGTCATACTCATCCAAAGGATGAGTATCCATAACCTTTACCATTTGCCAATTTCCTCCTTTTGAATCATATATGCAGCATATCAAGGCCCCTCCAAGCACATATGAACTCAAGATTCAACATACACATTCATAAGATACAATCATATCACGACATTAATTCATAAGAAATCAAATGAGCGATAAAAAATAAGCAATACGATCTAAGATTCGATCCAACATGAAGCAAGTTAAAGAAACTATTCACAATTTATATAAAAGGAAAATCATCACAAATGCAGCAAAAGTCAAAATCATCTAAACATTTCATCACAGAAAGTAAAGATATTTTACCATAAATGTAAGAACATAATTACCCACTTTTAACTCGTAGCTCTCTCAACCTCCTTTCCTTTAACGCTTTCCTTCCTTGAAATTCCTATAACATAAAATATTAAATATTAAAGTGACTTATATACATTAATTGATTATCATACCCCTTAAATGATTCTAACCTAATTAACGATAATATAAATACATTTCTTTATATGTCCCTAAAATCTAATACTCCCCTTTCCTTATTTTTCTTAAATTTATTCTTGAAATGATCTTAAAATGATTCTTAAACTAAATTTTAATTTATACTACCTAATTCTAATTTAAAGTCCCATCAAATCTATAACCCCGAAGTTAATTATAAACCCTAAGTTAACTTGAAATGACATATTAATAACATTAAAATCGTAATTTTTTTATTAAACATATAACTAAATAAATCATTTACTTTTATATTCTCTGCTTTTGCCTTAAGTCACTTGACTCTCTCTCTCTCCTCCCATGAGTTTTCTTCCTCCTTTGCTTCTTTAGCAGCTCTTTATTCACGAAGGTTTCTTCCTCTCTCTATTGTCGACGCTCCTCTTTCTTCCTCTGACGACACTGGTTTCTTCACTCATGCACGAGAGGTTCTCCTTTTTCCTCCCCTTTACTCACTTCTTCCCTATTCTGCCCACATCATGACGACAGGTCTTCTTCTCCTTCCTTATCGATGATGTGCGTTGACGCGACGGCTTGTGGTACGCCACTAGACGCTTGTCTCCTTCTCCTCTATTGCCGACGTCATTGACGGTCTCACTCTGGTAACGCTTTTCTCACAGAGTTTTGGGAAATCGCTTTTAAACCGACCGAGCCCTCCTTCGATCTCTATTTATGCTACTCATCGCTGTTTGTACACATTTTCTTTTATTTTATTTTTGTGTGTCTTCCTGTTATTACAATCTCTCCTCTTATAAAATTTCCCCTCGAAATTAAACGACATTAATAAATACACATACCTAGCGATTGAGGATAAAGTTACCGCATTTCGAGTTCCTTCTCCCCGTAGGCTTCTCGATCGATCCGTGTTTCCACGATTACAGGACAAATGGAATTTTCATTCGCCGAGATGCTTGTATCATGTCTATAATTCTTTAACCACTCGCCATAAATGTGAGATCCATTTGAATATCAATAGGATCTATAATAATTTTGTTGCCCTCATCAAATATTTTGTGAAGAGAAATATAAAACATATTGTGCATCCTCATGTAAGGTAAAGCCAATCTATAAGTCGCTTTTCTAATTTTTTTTTTTTAGATTTCATATGGATCAATATAATGCTTAACTTTTCAACTTTGCAAATCGTTTTATACCTTTTAATGGGGTTGACTTTTAAATCAAATTCTCCCACTTAAACTCTATCGTAGATGTTTAGCATCATAGTATTTCTCTCTTATCTTGAACAATTTTTTTTTTAATTAATCACGGATCAATCGGATCTTTCGGTGGTCATCTACTATCTGTGATGATTCTTCTTTTTCACCTGCCAAGCGGTTTTCGCATTTTCTTCCATACAATGCCGTAGAGGGGTAATACCGTCTTTCTTGAAAACTATTATTATAAAGCTGAGTATGAACTTCCCGATTTCCTCTCAAATCAAGAACACACGAGTCTCAACAAATCTTCCGTGTTTGAATTATTTTTTACATTGGCCATCAGGTTTGAGGATGGAATCTATCGGAAAGTAAAATTCGTACAAAACTCTTCTCAATTTTTTTCCACAATTTAGATGTAAATCACCATCCCGACTTATAGATTTTACACGTAACTCGCGATTTCATCAACATATTTTCTTAAGATCTTGATACATTTCTTCACTTTGGATGGTGTATAATTAGAATGATGTCGTAATATGTCTTTCTCAAATCTCCAATATTTGGAATCTGATTCTTTATGATATTTCAATAATCCCACTTACGTTGATTTCAAAATCTTACGTATGACATACTCTTAAATTTTAAAATTTGTCTTAAGTAAAAGCGTCCAGATTTTTTTTCAATTTGATTTTATAGTCATCTGATTTAACAATAAATCATTTACTTACCTTGTATATTCTCGGTTTTGCCTTAAGTCACGCAAGCCTTTGACTCTCTCTCTCCCTTCTTCCTCCGCGCAATGCTCGGCTTTCTTCCTCCCGTCGGCTTCTTCACGAAAGCACGCGGCTCGGCTTCATTCGCACGAAAGGCTCTCTTCTCCTCTCTCGGTCGTCGACGCTCCTCTTTCTTCCTCGGCTGACGACACTCGCAAGGTTCAGCTTCTTCACTCATGCACGCACGCGGGAGGCTCGGCTCTCCTTTCCTCCCGTCGGCACTCACTTCTTCCTCGGTCGTCGGCCCACACGTCGACGGCAAAGGTCTTCTCTTCTCCTTCCTTGGCCGATGGCGGCTAGGTACGGACGTCACTAGGGTCGGTTGCCGCTTCTCCTTCTTCTCCCTCGGTCGTCGACGTACGTTGACACATGGTCTCACTCGGCTAGGGCACGCACAGGTAGAGTCTCCCCTTTTTTTTTTCTTCTCTCGCGTGTTTTGGGAAATCGTTTTTGGCAAACCGACCGAGCCCTCCCTTCGATCTCTATTTGCGCTAATCATCGCGACGGTTGTACACATTTTCTTTTATTTTATTTTTGTGTGTGTCTTCCGGTTATTACACATACTCATGAAATTGCCTTTCAACTAGGTTCTGTCATGAGATTGCCACAAGCTACACCATTGGTAGTGGCATGATGTAATGCGGCAGTGCCAAAGGCAGCTGCAATCCTTGGGTGTTAGAGGATAAAGGCACGGCGTGTTTGGGTAAACCTAGATCAGTTTGAGGTGGGACGGGCTTGGTGGGGTTAGATCTTGTTTTTTTTTTTTTTTTTTTTTTTTTTATTTGGGCACTTTTTCTTATATCTTGTAACGTGCAATTTTAGTCTTCCAGGCAATTTTAGTCTTCCAGGTGGTGATCCTTCATCATGTTATTTCATTTTATTTTATTTTTGTTTTTTTTTTCAGGACCATATCAATATGTAACATATACATTTCATATTGTATTCACGTATAAGCATGCAAAGGATTGATGAAAGTGTTTTTTTTTTTGTAAACTCATCTAAATTTCTTGAAAGGCCTGCTGCAGCTGAATGTGTTTTGTTAGAGTTATCTAATATTTACTGATATAAGCAATACTAAGGAAATACAACTTATTTTCAGAAAATTGTGCTTTATGGCTGTCCTCAAGTTACAATGGACATTCTGTTCCTTGGAATACTCCCAAATGATTGATTCCACACGTGAGGCTAACCTCTTGCCTACTTTGATGGAGCCTGATCATAACAGGGGTGATTATTCTTGTATCATCCAGAAGTCTGTCAGCTTGTTATCTTTTGATTCTGTTATTGAAGTAGATATTTCCAAATGTCCGAATCTGCAATTTGCTTCTGTAATCCCGTGGTTATATTTGGCATTCCCATCATTGAGTATATTGAAGGCATCCCACTATTTGGATTTCAAATTTGAAAATCTGTATTCCTTGCTACGCATGTGTCCACTTATTGTTGAAGTTGACTTGACAGTTGATATTAGTCCTGTAAACTTTGAAAATGTATCTGTTTTATCCGCAAACGTTGAAGAGTATCAACTTGCAGATGCTTTGAGATATAAAATTTTTGAAGAGCAAATAATCTTGCCAAATATTAGTGAAGTCATCTCTGCCAAGCCCGTGTTTGCAAATCTCTCAAAGCTGACTCTTGAAGGTAGACGTGAAACCAATGGTAAGAAAAAAAACTTTCATTTTTCTTGTTCTATTAAGCCAAATGTACGTTTTCCATATATTGTGGAAGTTGGTAATTATTTCTGGACTTTATGAATGTTGCATATGATTTTAATTAATTCTTGATTTGTTGCTCTTCTTTTTTGTTTCTTTTTTCTCTCTCTGCATTTTCATTTTTATAAGCATCCATTTTAAGTTTATTAATATTCTTAAGCTTAGATGGCAACTGCCTTCCTTGTTTTGCTTTGTTAATTTTGTACTTTTTTATGTACAAATACTAAGTGTGTGTTAAATCCAAATTTGCTTTATGTTCTCTCTTTTCAGATCAAGAGCTATTAAAAATGTCTTCCCTTTCCCATTCTCTGTCTTATCTAAATATCAAAGGCTGCACGCTGGTAACTGATTTGGGGATATCCAAGTTTTTAATTAATTGTCCTTGCCTTCAGTGCTTGATATCTTCATACACCGCTTTTGGGAGAAATTCAATTATAACACTTTGTTCAGAAAATTTGATTCACAATGGTTTTGAAAGGACACCTGGGAACAAATTTACGATGGCATCTAGGCTTCAACAACTGCAAATTGATGGTTGTAAGGGTAAGCTATGTATATTTGTACCGTCCTAGATAGACTTCAAACTTTTTGTAGGAACCATCGAATAGTTGAACATAAATAACTTGTCGCTTAGCCTAGGCAGTGTTTGAGCTACTTGAAGTGCGTTTATTCTTTTGGTAATGGAACAGTTACATTACTTAAATCTCTTAATGCCCTTGTGGTCAAGCGCTTTTACTGCCTTTATGTAGGTTGAGTTTCTATTACAATCCTGTAAATTTAAAAATTTTATGGACACGTTATAAAATTGAAATGTCCAATGCCAAATACTATGTTAGGAATCTTAACATTAGTGTTTGCTACATGATATATGTTGTATCCAGACCACCCATTAGAGATTATGAGCCCAAAAATCAATAGTTTGCTCCTCTGTTTTGTACCTCAATTTGCCTATTTCTGGCATGATACTTTTACTTCTTTAATCAAGTATTCTTTTTGCACAGATGTTGATAACAATTCCCTGTTACATCTTATGAGCGAGATATCCATCATGAAAGTTCTAAGTTTAAGGAAAACTTGCTTGATGATGATGCTTTCTATAAGCTTGCAAGCCATTCTTTGGAGAAACTTGATATTTCTGACACATTGGTAAAGTTCACTTATTTAAAATTTCTATGAAGTTAGCTTCTTCATTCTGAAGTTTGGATTGTACTTTAAATTATAATTACAGCTTTTAATCACCCTAATAGGGAAGGAAATTCGACCACTTACCTGGTTTAATGGTTCATGTTTAAACCATTGTGAATGAGTGTGTACGTACTTTAAAACTGTATCCTAGCTTTTTGTATCTGATCAATTTAGTCTTTGAGTATCACATTTTTTTCAATTTAATTTTTTGATTACACAAATGTTCAAAAATGATCTCTCGGGTATGAAATCAGGATCAACTTTGTATTATAATTTTTACATAAGGACCAATTTGAATTAGTGTTGTGAAATTGAGAGACTAAGTTCGAGAATGGATACTCTTTGACTAAATTGGCTATATACAAATAGTCAGGTGACTACTTTAAGATTTAATTTCTCTCACACAGAAAATATATATGCACACACGTGCACAATTTTAGAACTAGAAAATGATTTGTGTATTGGGGCAATTACCAAGAATTGCATAAGAAACTAGAAAATATATAAGACATAATTAAGATAGATTGGTGCCCACGGATCCTTCATAACATAAGATTGCTTATTTGGATTGTCTTGCTTAAAGCTTAATATTTAGCTTAATGTATAGAAACTATATATTTTTCTTATTCAAGCATCATTTGATGGGTAGGATTTGAAACCTCTTATCTACTTAAGTGTATCTCTAGGAATCCCATCGTGATCATGGATGTCTTTAAGAATAGGAGAGAAATAAATTTCAAAAGTAGGAGGGTCAGAAATTTTGATATTGATTACTGATTATGTAAAGCTCGTATTTGTAGGGCTAACAAGGTTAGGTACAACAAACTCAAAATCCAAGGAAAATCTTTTGGATTTAAATTTTGAGTGCAAACTTGAACTGATAAAGAAGGAACATCAACCATTGTGGGATAAGGAAGTATATGAACATTGGAATGCATTTTTTGTGCTTGAATTGATTTTCTCAAATTTGGATAAACATTGAAGTATACAAAATAATTGCAACTCATGAGCAATAGGGGTGCATTCAAATTCTATCTTTTTGCTAATATCCATGAGATGATGAGCCAATCTACACTTCCCTTTTTAAGTAGAGAAGTAATGTTCATTTCAACTAAAACTCTAGATACATAGGTCTTAGAAAAATGAGTAGTATCAATATCTATTTCAAAAAAATTACTACTCAAGGTGTATAAAGTAGATTGATTAAAATATTGTAAATAGGGCCTATGAAACCACCCATATAGGGTGATAAGTAATTCCTCCCAAGTGTCAAAATGGGGAGATTGCTTTAGCATTTGCATTAGATAGTGTGGTGTTTATTTTTTGGTGTTTGTGTGTGTTTATGAGGGACACGCAAATCCGAGATACTCATTAGCGTGATGATCAGCACGTTGAGAATGATGTATTATTTCGAGAGAGATAAAGTCACCATCCTAATGTATCTAATCATTTAATAAGGACTCAAGGCATGAATGCAGAGATCTTTCCTACTTTACATGGAAAAATAGAGTAGAGTTTATCTTGGGTTCATTAAGTTCCCATGGAGGTAAGCCCCATATTTAATTATATCATGGAATGAGATTCAGAATATTCTCGATTACGATAAATGATTTGTTCAAAGATTTCAAAGATAGGATTATCGTCAATTGGTTATTTTAGAAAATCAAGTGGGATTGATAAAGAGAGTTATTATCAAACCAAAGGGAGATGAGTATGAGATATTCATCTTAGGAAATTAGTGAGCATCCCTATCCTGATTTTTATATTTTTGAAAAGGAGAATTATATTTGAGTTGAATTTTTTTTAGAAATCTGATTACAATTCCTGAATTATAAAATGTCAGAGGATAGGATTTATGCTTGTAGCTGGAAACAACAAACTCAGATCTTAAGTCAGGGATCTTATAGGCCAAAGCGACTAAATCTAGCGACAAAATGGTATGGTTTACCTCCACAGAGAGGATAAACTATCCGTTGGACTCTGACCTGGGTGGGTCAACTAACTCCTACGATTTTAAATATATGTAGGCAAGTCATATGCTTTGCAAGATGGTTAGTTTGTTATTTACTTAGAAGATATCTAATTAATTGTCTATCGTGAAGAAAATTAGTAATAGGGCAATCGAGAAAGAATGAGGTGTGTTTTTTTCTGGCTCTCAAATGTAAGTCATTTTTCCTGCAAGATAAAATCCATTGCAGAGAATGAGACAATATGATTTATGCATGATATGAGATATCTGATATTATTAAGAGATTCTAAATCTTTTATTATCTTTGATTTATGTCAGCTTTAGGTGAGGTTATGAATTATTTAGTTTAATTTTGAATTAATTAATTAGATAGAAAATTTATTTTTCTAAGAGCTGTCGTCATCATTCATCATCAAACAATTAAGCTAGAAAATCATGTCATCTAATTGCATCATAAACATAACATCAATCAATTTATAAATTAGCGAAATGATAAGAAGCGGTCGGTCGAGATGCCGTACTAGAAAAAATGTGGGTAGAACTCTCTACCCTTATACAACTGGATTACAAATGAATAATTACAATTAAAAGGAATTCATGTTATGGTCTTTATTTCTTCATTTTTATTTCTTCATTTTAATTTGCTTCTTTTTTTCTTCCTTCTGATTTGATTGGAATATTGTTGCTCCAAAGACATCACATAGTACATAAGACTTGATCTTATAACCAATGTTCATCATAACCCCCCATAACATTTATTCCAAATCCTAATTGCAAAATTTACATCAAAATGAGAAAGGTAAATCTAACTAAACATGTAAAATAAAGTTAAAGCGCATACTTCAGGTTATATCGATAATTTGAATTTAGCACCTTGCATAGGTAACCAAGTTCACTGTCTTAATTTGGATTATGCTTAGAATTTAAGCAACTTACACAACAAAATATTTATATTCTTTTTTATTTTTATTACAGTGACCTCAAAGCAAATACTTGTTGTGATTAAAAGAGCCTTCATTCAATCAGCACATACACTATGGGATCGAAAATTCGCCTCTCGATAATATTGAATTGAAGAGTATGATTTAAGTTTATTGTGTAATTTTAAGAGATGAAATAGTAGATACTTGCAGAGATTTTGTCCTCATTTGGTGAGGACTTTAGATATAGTTCTAGGTTTTCCAGGCAAACCCACATAGTTAATTGAAGATTTTTTCAAAATAAGTATTAAATAATTATTAATTATAATTTTAAGTATATATAAAAAAATTTGGTTTAGATGCAGTCGTATAAGTTGGCGTACGTCTCATTCTTGAGGTGGCTTAAAGTCGATCGATTCGACTGATTACGCCAAAGGTCGATCGATTCGAGGCGGTACTGCTAAAACCGATCGATAATCGATTGATTGGCTTTTGCGATGCAGTGATCGCTTTAAGGGGCGACTTTCTGTCATTTTTTTTAAAAGAAGTGTTTTTTACAAAAGTTGTATTTGTCTGCAGTTTGCAATTATAAATTCAATCGGATATCAATAATAATGATCTTAGCATCAAATTAAAATTACTTTACATGAATTAGTTGTACTAAACAAATTACACAAAAGAGTTTCCATTCATATCTTAAGTAAAGCATTACAAATCTGAGAAAATCTGATTATACAAAATACACAAAAGTATCCATTCATATTTGAAGTAGAGCCAATCACAAATACACACAATACATACATCTCAGTATCTTGTACTACGGCGTCATCTGTTATCGCTTACTAGAGTGTAGTGCGTATGTCGAATGGACGATCACGCGGTGATGGGAGACATCATGTGGTCGATCAGATTAGAACCTAGTCACATCGAGTCTCTAAAGGCACTCAATCTTGTGAAGGTCTGGCGTCCATGTGTGAGAATGAGCTCTTTTGATAAGTGGAAGATCTGATCGGCATAAGTAGATGGGCGCACCATGTTTCTTTGTCTGTAGTGTCGAATCGTACTCATGTGACATATGCTCTGGCGTCGATCTTTGGAGCGCAGTCGTTAATGTGTGTGCGCAATCTCAAATCATGACATATTTTCTAATACTATATTGCTTGAAAGTCGAGTCACACTGGGCGTCAAAGAAAGGCGAAAATGTCCTTTGTCAAGATATGCTATATTAAGCAGTGTAAAATATTACTTATGAAAAGAGTACCAAGAAAATTTGTAGATTGTAATATTATCTTACATAGGCTCGCTCGGCAGGTGCTCTGGGGTAGTATGTCGTCGGTGGATCAATAGGCGTCTTAAGCAAGTACAATGAATCCCATGACCTGAACCATAATATGTACTGTTGAAGGGCTTGTTGTACATCACCATCAGTGTCATCTACATGATGTGATATCTCCGAGTAGCGATGTGTTCTTGATGATCGAACGGTATCGCTTTCCTCGACCATCAACTCTTTTGAAGTTGGGATCCATGGGCGACATCGATGTGTGGTAAGTGTCCAAATGACAAAGAACTTCCGGGAAGGTCTTCTTACACCTCTTCGGTGATAAGGGGAACCGCGTCTTGTATATAGCCGCCAATGAGAAATATCGTGAGCCGTCGAATATATTATGGCTCCCAAGGAACTGCATGTATGAGTGGTTTACATCTGCGTAAAATTCAGATAAAATTAGTTTTAACATTTAGGAGTGGTACCTGGCTCAGTAGTAGTCCATCAAACTCATCCCTAAAAATCTTGATATTTCCAAAGGGTATCTGCGCCTCTGGATTGTTCCACATTAAACTAGTTTTCATATATTCGGTTATTTGCAACTTTGTATATTAAAGCAATTGAAAATCGGTTTAGTTTCACGAGATGAAACCATGCTCGGCTTAGATCCTTGGGGTAGGGGACATGTAATGTTGGTCTCCCAACATAAAGTCACTTCAAGACAGATCCAGGGAAGACAACCACCAAGTTGGCCCTGTGTTACGGTTGACTCATGCGACTCCAGATAGGTGTGCAACTGCTCCTTGAGAATGTGTTAAAATATATTTAGATCTTAATAAAAGGGAATCGTAAGTGCACCTCGAACAGTATCTGCGGTAGAAACTTCCCAAAAATAACACATATGCTCGTAAATGTCGAACTCCATCTTTGAGGTCGTGTGACTCCCGAAAATATCCAGTACCCACTGGCGCATCTGAGGTTTGGCGTGTGCAGTCCCATCGGAAATAGAATGACTACTTGGGTCGGCGGGGTCATCGATACGATGGGGTGCCACCCGGTAACTCATCCGCAGGTCAACTCACGCCAGCTTCCCTCTCCAAGTAATGGTCCAATGATGGTGGTCCATCTAGCGTAGCAAGATCATCGTAACCTCTGATGTCGCGGTCATCCATGGCGAAGTGAAAAGTGTTGGTTTGAGGAGACCAATGCTCAACTAATGTTGTCAACAGGTGATGGTCAAGTCGAATGTATCGCATCTGACTAATACAATATAGCCCTAGTGCGCGGAGGGCAGATGTGAACCGCGGGCAAGTAACGGGCCACTCCCTAAGCATAAGGAGATGTGATGCTGCCTCCAAAATAATGCCTTGTTACAGAAAAAAATCAAAGTCAGGTCAAGTTATCAGTTAAAAAAGTTTGACAAAATGAGCTGGAAAGTAAAAATCCCTAGACCCTATGTACATGATATTTTGCTACATTATTCATACTAACCTTCTACTAGTCCGGTAATGACCAATTGATTTACATTAATTGCACTCTCGTCCATTGTGTTCTTATATCGACTTGATCATGGTCTACCTGATCTTATTTTAATATTGGGTGGCAACAAAGGATATAGTCCCCGCTTCACATCAAAGTCCGACCAGTTATTTCGATCTAACAGAACATGAAAGTTCGCGGAGTATGTACGCTCATACATTGTTATGGTATAATATCTTGACACGTAAGTCAAATGATTCAATCTCCGATGGACTAAAGCAGCAATAGAATGATCACATGACATGTGATAAATCGTGTTAGATACTACATGAATGCTTTCAATGAAGTCAACTCCGAAGGATCGACAATCATAATGAATCCATGAATAGGCCAAGAGAGCGGTACGAGTCCTCTCAACTCCCAAATATTGCTCCGATACTCCAATGCCTTCATGTAAGGCACTTTAATATTAAATTTTGATTCCATTCTTTCAATGATCTTCCTTGGTTTCAAGTCTATCTGAGATCGCATAACTAACATTATGAAATAACTAATGAACTTAGGCGTATTACGATGTCCGTCGATAGTGTTGATGCATGTATGCGGTGTAGCTAACTTTGATATTCTCCAAGCACCTCTCAATTTTTTGCTTTTGCTATAGTGCATGCGTCATTGGCAAGATCTATTAGGATTGCTATGTTGTGTACATACAACAATAAAATTCTTTTGATTGACGATGGTAAGCGAATATTATTTAGTATTGACCAATGATTGCAAGCAAATTCTTCTTATTTGAGCATACCTTCATATTAATTATTGGAACTTAATGTCATCCAAAAACTTGTACATCAAATGGACCATCAAACATAATGCCTGCATCCCAATCTTTTGTGGTTTGATATGTGCAGACATAGTCGTTATTGCAGATCATAGCATCATCATTTGCAGAATTCTGGATTAAATGATTCTTAATAAACTCGTGACCAACATCGTTGTCACATAAATTATTATTACCATGTAAAGAATCCTTTTTAGCATTGCTATCATCAGATGCATCGCTTGATTCACTATTCATTGTGTTGTACTCGTCATCAAACAAAACTCTAGATGCACTAGGTTGCTCATGCATCGTGCTTCAACGGGCATCTGAGTTCTATGTCAACAAAGTCAACATCATTAAAAAAATGATAGGTAAGATGAACCATAAAATGAAGACACTAACAGTGTTGTTAAGGTAACTGCTAACCTTAGTTTTGAGTCGCCTGAGTGTTGTGACGGCGGTATTGACAAAAGTGAAATCATGCGTAATCGGATGGAATATTATCGCATTTAATTCGATATCGATTCTTCTGAAGCGATATTTGACTTACATAAAGAATTAATGTTTGAAGGAAGTTTCATCCGGACAACCTATTTCATCATCGAAATCGTAGATCTATGTATCCCATGGAAAATAACATTTTAGCTCCTATAAAGTTATCATATCATGCGTAGAGATCTAAGCACTTTTCGTTTTAAATCTTCTAAGCTTGCATGGCCGAGACTTCGCGTAGACGATTTTTCTCGACATAATTTGGGATAAAGCGATCATCAACAATCAATTGTCATCATAGAAGAGGATCGAGGAAGCGAGCTCACGACTCATCCTCTATATACTCGACAACTACTGTTGAATGAACAAAATGCAAAACTGATATTTCACTAATCTCAAATTAAATCTAGTAATTTTCAAATGCATCATAATATAATTTTCAAATTCATCACTAATCAAGCATAACAATTTTTAGTTATTAAAATGCTCATCATAATCTAGTTTTCTTATATATGAAGTTCAAGCGTCACTTCATCACTCACCCTTTCTTTAAATTTTTTTTGGGGACATCATTGTTTAAGAAAGTGCTTTATAATCAAGTATAGCAAGAGACTATCAATTACTAGTGTATCATAATCTAGTTTCAAACAAGATTTATTTTTTAGGACTAATAAAGATGTAGTTGCTTATAAGAGGTACGAGAGCTTATTGCATAACTGATTCAAATGTAGTACTCTAAGAGTACCTCTCTTTATCTATGGTACTTTTCATTAGGACCACACTTTAAATCTTAATCTCACATACACAATCATATTAATTTAATCTTATATATATTTAATTCTTTACCAACCTCATAATTAATGCCACATGTACTATTATACAATCTATGATGTGTAGTTAATAAGTTTAGATCATTGATCAAGACTTGCATAAATAACTTTACATATTAAAAATCAGTGCTTCATCACATGAAATTACTACTTATTTTCATTAAAGAGAAAGAAAAACTTGCACTTTTCACACCACCAAAATCCTTAAGATGTTTGGAATGATTATTTCTCCCACATAAAGTTAAAAATCAATGACCAAATCAAAGAAGGACTTGCTCCTTTCACACCACCAAACTAAATGGAAGACTAGGGAGAACCGAAAATATACCTTAGGGAGCCGGTCGTGCGAGGTGGTGCCGAGAGTCGTACATGAAGTCTTTAGTGCGCGGTGGAGCTGGGAGTTGGTGGTGGAGCCGGGAGCGTCACGAATGGGTGGGATTAGGTCGTCAGGGGTGGTGCGTTGGGAAGGAAAAACAAATGGATTGCTGCCTTGATTATCGGTCGCATTAAATATTTAGAGGCGTCTGCCGATAATCGGTTGGTCGGACACAAAAGCAGTCGACCTGCTCGGGCAGACTTCATTCCGATTCGATGTCGATTGACTTTTTAAACCTCATGATGAGGTGGTTAGCTAGCTTATGGGAGTACTACTAAATTTTTTTATATATACTTAAAATTATAATTAATAATTATTTAATACTTATTTTAAAAAAATCTTCTAGTTAATTACCCTCTCATTGAGAGAACTTTCGATTAAAATTTAGTGGTTAGATATGTATGCAATATAGTAGCGGCGTATAGTTTCAAAATTTAGATTATAAAATTCATCATTTTTAAATCGGATGATTGGGGAATGATGATGTCCGTCGATCTCAGTTTGATCCTGTGATCGTGTCTACTTAGTCGAGGAGGAGGTAGTCGACCCGGCTAGCGAAGGATCGCCTCCGTGTTACGTTGTATTGAAATTTTGTAGGCACGGTGATGTTTGTCAGGAGAGTTTAAGTTCACATTATAGAAGGTTGTTTCATCAATACCTGCATGATTCACAAATCAAAGCGTGAAGCATCACGGAGTTACTGTGTCGTATATAATAACAACGTCGAGGATTACAGTGTATCATCATCTGGGCCATTGGCGGCATCGGAGGACGTCGTTCTTCTAGAGATTGATTGAAAGTGAATATAGTAGAGAACTGATTTGACATTTCCTTTTTGGTAGGTTTCTTAATTTGTCACCCTCGACAAATGGTTGCGACAGGTGGATTGATTGAGTTTTGCTCTAAGCTTTTAATGATTGAATTTCATTTAAGCAATTTTTAGATTGATATTTAATTTAGTTAATTTGATTTGAAAAATTGATTAACTTGAATATATTTAAGAGCTTTAAATCATCGATTATTTAATTCTTAACAGAGGATTAGATCATTGTCGAATGGCAATCGTTTATCGATATTTATTTGATTTGAAATTTATTATAATAGATTTTAGCTTTATAAGACCAATCCCAAAATTAGAGGGAAGCGATGACATCTAACGCGAATTTAAATATTGATAGTGTCGGACCCATGCAGTGTATTTAAGACTTTATGTAGTATTTATTTACGAATTATGAGATTAATTTCAAATTTTATTCCAACTTAGCAGAAGTTTTTGACATTAAAATTTACATTTGAAATCTTTATTCCGCTTGCGCACGGTGTTTATAACTTGATAATTTTACAATTAGTGATTTGTTGATTTGAAAATCATAATTTATAATGAAGTTCTTATTTTTTGTATTGAAGGAAAGCTCCTTTTCGTGCAATTTAGTTTAATTCGACGCTGCATACAATTGCGGTCGGTGATATTATTTTAGATATGTGTAATGAATTTATTTTCATTCAAGCGTTCGTGTACTTTGAAATATTTGACCCAAAGGTGGCCAAATAAGATATGCGAGGACATCACGTGATGTATTCATACTGAGTTTATTTGCGAAGTTCATCCAAAAGCTCCAACCCTCTAATCTTATCATTTAAGGACTTTTCACATTTTTTACAACAAGAGTTGTTAGACTCAATTTAGAATTATTTTTAACTTCATATCAAATTTCCTATTTATTTGAAAATTAAACTTCAAGTTTATTGCAATTTTGTTATAATTTTAGTATTTTTCTCTCCAAGTTTCAATTAAGACTTGTTTAATTTTGAGGAATTTGAATAAAATTGGACTCACTTAACCGCTTCAATTTAAGCCATAGGGAATTACAATTAAAGTTTCTAAGTTTGATATTAGGCTTCTCAAATTTTACTTGCATTTTAAATAGGTGTTCTATTCTTTCTAAAATTTTCTTTTGGTGTTCTCCCCATATTTCTCTTTGATTTAACATTTATCTTCATTTTTATCGTATATATTTTTGTTTAATTTAAATTTAGATGACTTCCATTTAAATTTGTTTAAGTTCCGAATTTCAGTCAAAATTTCGGCAGCCTCCCGACGTCATCCCCGCGTAGGAGGTTGCATCGAGAGTGTTTTGCTTTTATCTCTGTGCAATGGCGTAGCAGTGGTGTCTTGCGACACCCTCCACCCACACTTAATGGGCATTAGCAGGGGCTTGAAACCTGTAGAAAGTAATACAATGCGTGTGTATTCATTTCATTTTTTTTATAAGTTTAGAATTTATTCAAAATTTGTTTGTTAGCTTACTCGATGCGCCCGTGAGCATAGCGGCGATTAATGCTTGTAGTTTTCACTCGTCGTGCCTCATGAGCACGATGTCTCAAATTTGCAAAAGAATACAAACATGTATATATCCATTCACACATTGATCTCACATGTTTTGACTCGTTTTCGCGGCGTTCTGATGATTAGCAGAAACAAGGTTGTATCGAAAACCAAAGAAGAACCCACTCATTACGGTATTCTTCTGGTTTATGGGAAAATTGGAAATGTAATGTAAAAGACGCGAAAAGTACCCGCCTCATGCGGTGTTTTTTCTGTTGCGGAAAAAAAGCAAAGTAAATGTAATCTGAGGTGTGGCGTCGAAACCGAAAAGAACCAACAGTGGTGTTCTTCCGTTCTGGAGCGAAATTAAATGTGATCTGAGAGTCTGGCCGAAAATCGAAAAAAAATCATTATCGGTGTTCTTCTTCAATTTAAGCGGTTGAAATTGATTAGAAAAATGGGGGGTATTCGGGGAAGAAAGGAGGAAATGGGAAAGTGGATTTTCGGTTTGGTGGAAAATAAAAATGGGAGAATTATGATTTTGGTTTTGGTGGAAAATGGGAAATCGAGAGTCAAGTGAAATCAGAGGAAGGGAGAATGATTTTCTACAGCTAGGGGAACAAAATTCGGGATTGAAGGGTGAAATGAAAAGAATTGAGAAGAGGGAGAAGAGAAGAACAAGAAGGAAGACGAAGACCCACCTTTTTTGGTTTGTTTGAGGGAAGAAGTTTTCGGATTGGAGGGGAAGCTTTGCGGTTTTCTGGAGAAAGGAGAAAGGGGAAAAAAATGGAATAAGCTCTTGCCGCTTTTTGGAGACCTGAGGAGACCGCCAAGAGGGGGGGGACTGCTTGGCGAAGGGAGGAGTTGAGTGTTCAACCGGGAACCTCTTCGCCTCGTAAGGTCAGAGGGAGAGGACGAATAGAACCGAGCGCGTGATGGAGAATCGATCGGGTAGGAAGGCCGCTCTTGAGCTCTGGATGAAATGCGTTGGAGATTCGAAGGGCCTCTCGTGCTCGCAGAGGGGAGAGGCCAACCGAGAATCGAGCGGGAGAGCCGGGTTTATTTAGAGCTGGGATTAGGTTTTAGATCTTTAACTTGATTTTAAATTATTTAATCTTTTAAATTGAGTTTTACCGACGCTAGATAATCAATATATATATCAACGTAAGGTTATTCGATATTCAACTCAACGACGCACCGCTTTGCAATCTGTCGCCGGTTCAAGTCGACAAATTGCCAATTTCAACTCAAAATGCGGCCGCCACTTTCGAAAGTGTTCGATTCGCGCATTCTCGTCCAATTGAGCGAATGCTTATTTGATAGATTTCGACGCTTGACGACGCAATCAATTTCGAACGGGTCATTTGGTTTTGCGCCGCTCCTCAACTCTGTATACGCATGCGCGTTCTTCGATTGCTTGATCATTGATCAAAGCCAAGGCAAGATTTATATCTCACCGCCTTATTCAACGCTGAAAGACGCCCGTGCCGACGAGGTCGGGTTGATTTTGCAACGCCTGCATTTCAACCTCGATTTGCGCTGCCACTTCCATCATTCGACATTTGACTAGCTCGCTCAATTAAACGGTCTTTGGTAGTTTTCGATTGCTAATGACGATCACTTTCGTGAACGGAGGTCGTTTGAAAATCGTTACAGCTTCCCGACTCCAATATGCGCATTGGCACATTGATAGCTCGATTGCTTGATTAGTTGATATTTTGATTATGCAATATTTATATTCTGATCAATTTTGATGTTTTAAACATGATAAGTCGTCATTTATCGAGGTCGCTTTGACCATTTTTTGGTGACGCTCAGGTATTTGAAAATCTCAAGTCCGCTTGATTGACTTGGCTTGATCCGACTTATGACACATATGTGGGGGTCAACAAATGCCCCCTAACAAAAGTGATTCGTGCATGGAGCGAGTCATGTTTGTTGAAAACTGGTTGATCATTTGGACTGGCCACAAAATTTAGATCATTTTAGTTTCGATTGCAATAGCTTATGGAGCTTTGATAGGATTTTTCATATGATGCCTTATCTTGGACATGCTAAATGGATTGATCGATTTGTCAGAATTGACTTGTGGGATAGATAAGAGTTCTTACACCATTTACTTTGTGCTTCAATGGTTTTGCTGAAGATCTCTTTCTTTTGCAGATTTCCTCCAACTACAGTTTGGTTTGGGTTTGATGGAGGAATTGGTTTTATTTTGATGAAGGGTTCACTGGGAATTGGTTTATCCGATTTGGTCGATTTGAAATTCCTTCCTAGCTTTAAGCTTACCTGACTTGATGAAGGAGGAAGTGTATGTACATGAATCGAATTTACGCTGATTCATTGAAGGCATGGATGACCCAACCTCTCGGCTTATATAGGTCAATGTTGAGTTATCGCCTTGCAATGCTTTAATGAGAATAACCACAAATTCCTTTAGTTGACCATCGACTTTGTATGAACTATGGAATTGCTTCACCGATCTGTGTTTTACGCTTTGATGACTTGATGAGGAGATTAACTTTGATTTGTGCTTTGAGCTTGATCGATCATTTGAGAATAAATTGAAATATCACCTTGCAATATAAGATTGATTTGAGTTTCAATTGAGAGTTTCTCAGTTATCTTGATCTATCGATCAAGTAGAAAATATCTCTTGGATCTGGTTGCTTGTAATCTAAAATGGATCAGTTTGAGATTGAACATCATCGTCATTGGGTAGTGGCGGCTCTTTCATTGGCCTTTTCTTGTGGCTTGTTGAGTGAGGCGGCGTCGACAACTTCGACACATTTGGGCTTGTTGAGTTGACCTTTAGAACTACTCAGTCTTTGACTTAAGTTGTAGTGGGTTGGTGGTTTTGTCATCGACTCGAACAGGCTCTTTCTGCGGCCTTTTCTTGCGGCTTGTTGAGTGAGGAAGCGTCGGTCGACCATTTGTGGGCTTGTTGAGTTCGACCTTTAGAACTCATCGTGTCACTTGGATGTATATAGGTTGATGTTTTCTTGATTGATTGAAACTTCAAAATGAGTTCTTGACTTGATCTCTGAATTTGGCAAATCAGAGATAAATTTTTGATATTTAGGGTTATCTTTTCATGCATAGAAATAGATTATTCTTTTTTTACTTGCAACTTAATAATAATTAGATATATTGAGGATTTGACATAAAGCTTCGATGTCATTATATATCTCATCTTATCTTATCCGATGACTCAAATAAATTTAATATAAACTAAAAAAATCTTGCGGAATTCTAAAAGCATTTAGAAGAACTTTCAAGATGAAATACAAATACATCAATATTTGAATTGATATGCTCTTAAGAGTTTTAACATGTAACATTGATTTCATCTATATATATAAATCTAAAATGCCTGTGTAACGGAATTTTCAGAAAAGTTTTTCATCAAGTGAGTATATTTATTTAGGGATCTCGCATGGCGATGTCGACCTAAATAGATATACTAAAAAAAATGTCCCCTATCTTGTAGGGAGATTTCTATTATACTTCGAGAATGTATTTCATGTAATACTTTTTTTAGGTATCGATTATTAATTGACGTTGGTCTTTCACCCTTTAGGTCTGATGAGTTGGTATGCCTCTTGGTACTTTTTATGACAAAGGGCCTTAGGCTCAAATTTGCCACCAAATTTTGATTGAGGATAATTGGTCTTCTGAACAGACCAATTCTCCTTTTGGAATGTTGAGGCATATTATGGTCAAAACTTTTTCTTTGTGATAAACTTGAAGATGAAATCTAACTTCATCAGCGTCGTTTCCTCCATTCAGGCGAGCATTTTGATCTTGATTAGATTGTATTGGATGATACGAAGTGAAGGCAACTTAACTTCAAGCGAAGAACTCCTTGATTCAAATACCAATGAATAAGTGGCTTTAGTCTTGTAGGTGGTTGATCTAATAATTATATCATTATGTTTTATTTTTAGTGAGAATCTTCTTGAGTAGTTTGATGTCTTGTTGAAAGCCTCACCAAACCATTTGCTCTTGGATTATATATTGAAGAGTATATCAATTTTTTATGTCGACGAATATAAATCTTTGCACTTTTTGTTATTAATTATTGGCATGACACTCAAATCTATAGACCACATTATGCATGAAGAAGTTGATCACTCGATCGGTAAACTTCTTAAATGGGTAGCTTTACTTAGAAATAGTCGATTTCTTGAGGATGAAGCGATGTCCTGACGACGGTGGATCAATTGGTCCAATTACATCCCCAACATTGAATTATTGTTATTAGTGGATTTGGAGGTTGATGGATATTCCATGTACTTGACACTTTTCTTAGATGATCTGATTCTCTCATAATAACCATCTTTTGATCTTTGATCTATTTTTGTGATGTGCACCACAAAGTCCTTCATGAACTTCAACCATCACTTTGGTGCTTCATTTATATTTAGGCAATCACATTTGTTCAAAGATCTCTGATATAAGTATGTTGACAAAAGCATAACATTCTCTTCTCGATTTGAGCTGATTTATTATTTGGTAATTTGTCTTCTTTAAAGTAGTCGATGAAGGGTTGCCTCCAATCATGTGGCTCTACAATAAATGCTTCTGCTTTTAAAAGCAATGCCATTCTTAGCTCTTCTAGGTATAACTCTTTGTTGATTTTGGGGAGTATGAGAACAGCAGAGTTCATCCTTGGTTGATAATCTTTACTTCGATTGATACTTTTCTAGAACTCATAGTAAATATCGATCATGACATAATCACCATTCATACTTGTCATTTCCTTAGCTAATTTTGCTAAGCGCTTTCTATTCTGGATCGAGACTTCGAGTTAGTGTGATATTTGGTATTTGCTTCATAAGCTCGAGCTGAAAACATGATGAAAGCTAACTCAAGCTTATTGATTTTATAGATGCCAAGTACTTGATTTATAATAAAATCAGCCAAAAAAATATGCAAGTTTTGAATGCCTTTGAAAATAGCTTCTTTAAGACCTTAATGCTTCATATTACTTCATTTATTATGGTCAACCCATATGATCATCTCATTATCCCTGTTATGAAGATGATGTGATTCCTTGGGAAATTTAGAGGTTTAATTTATTTGATCGATGAGGCTCCAGTACATTTCCAAATTTGTGATTTTTCTCTTTCATGAATGAGCATAATTTGCTCATCAAATCATCATTAAGAAGAGATTCAGATATGTGATAAAATCTGCTAAGACTTTGCTATCAATGTGTATATTAAATCAACAAAGCATCATTGTATTCTTGGATCAATTCTTGAGATGAGATAATCTTAACATAAATAGTTGCTTTTGAGATCAATGCCTAGTTTCTCAGAGTATCTCATTTTCGCTCTCTTAATCTTTATATAATAAAGAATTACTCTTTCTTTCTTCATTGTGTTATGCCAATAATGCTCCAAGAGACTCTTAATATGTGTGTATAGAATGAGGGCTTCCAGGAGTAGGCTGCAAGATTGATGGATTTAACAGGTAGCTTTTAATGCTATTGAAGGCTTGGCACTTGTATCCCACTTGAATGGAGCATCCTTCTTCATTAACCTTGCAAATGGTTGTGTCTGATAGGTTTGATATAAATTGGCGGATGAATCGGTTGTCCTTGTAAAATGGCGGCATAAACTCTTGGTGGAGCATCTCCACGATTGCCTTGATTTTAGCAAGATCAATTTCAATATCTCTGTGTCGTACAATGTACCCGAGAAATTTTCTAGAGGATACCCCAAATGCATATTTTTGAGGATCAATCTTGAGATCATATTTTCTGATTCTCTCCAATACAATTCTCAAGTCTTCAAAGTGATTTTCATGATTAAGCTCTTCACCACCAAATCGTTAACATAATCATTCCATCTTTTGATGAATCAACTCATCAAAATGTGTCATGGCTCTTTGGTATGTAGCTCGGCATTTTTCAAAGAAGGGCATGGCCATGTAATAATAGATGCGATAGGTGTTGAAGATGTATGTTTTCATGCCATTTTGATTTGGATTGTATCCATGATCGTCCATGAATGAGAACATATCATAGTTGGAAGTGTTGTCCAGTAGTTCGATATTGCGGAAAATCATCTTTTGGGCTTATTTAAGTCCTAATGGAGAGATTTGATCGTTCTTCTTTCTTGGGACAATGTATTATTCTAATCGTACTTCTCCTCTCGGATGAAGCATACTGATCAATTTCTTAGTTTACGCAATTACATTCTTCAATCTCCAATCTCATTCTTTGAGCTTGCTTAATAGGTGCATCTGGTTTAATAAATTTATGAACTACTATATTAGGGATAAGCACGACATTTGAGAATATGTCGGCAAAGCAATCCGAATTCAAAGTAGCATTTTTAGCTCTTCAACTTTCTCAGGCGAAGGGCATCGACAAAAGTTGGATGGGGATCATCTCGACTCTAGGTTGATTTCTTTAAGTTCATCCATAGTAGCTATTTGTCCACCATCTTGAGTTCTTGGTGCTTGGCTTCTTCATCATCATTTTTAAGAAGAATTTCATGAATCTTCTTCTTCATCTTATAGTTTTGATCTACTTATTATATTATAACTTATTTTGATTTGAGATTTGTGGATGAACCTTAGTGATAAACTTATCATTTCTTCGTGATGCTTAAGAACTTCTTTGGCTCCACATCTTGTTAAAATTTGAGTTCTATATTTAGTTTTTCTAATATGAATTTCAAGCTTATGCTTCATTCTTCGTAATTTATGTGAATAGTATATTGGTATTCTTGTTGGCACTATCTCATCAAAATTTTCATGTTGAGGGTGATCAAATTGTAAGGACTCTTATTTGTAAAATAAAGTTCACTGTTCACTCTCACTCACGACACATAGAAATCAATTCTTCAATATTATGAACCTCATTGGGTGATTTCTTTGAAACTTGTTGAGGGATGGGTATAATTTTGAGTGAGTCATCGACTTTGCCAAGTGAGCTATCCTTCTTGATGCAACCATTTTAACTCTATTTCATAAGTAGATTCAAAATCATAATCGAATCAATCACTTATTTCATACTCGCCTTTCTTGAAAACTTATAAGTTCTCTTAGGTTTGACATAAATATCTTCTTCTTCTTACTTCCAAAGGCGATTTTCTTGATTTAGGTGCAAAATCAAGTGCTTTAGGAGAGTCGGCATTTCTTCTTTCTTCTCTTTCCTTACGCTTTCTTTTGTGAAATTACTTTTAGTTCTAAGTGGATCTTTCTTCAAGAGGCTCTGTTGGCTTAGGCTCTTTAAGGATGAAATATTTTGCATCTTCATAAATCTTTGCTTCATTGTGGAGAATGGTTGTAGGTTAGAATTCATCTTTCGATACTTCATACATCGATGCATACTGATGGGACCATGCCATACCCAAAGAACCATAGTCGCCCAAGAGAGCTCTAAATGATGTATCGATCGACATAAAACTTGCTCGATATAAATCTCTAACTTGAGCGAGAATAAAAGAACCCATTATTTTCTGCTCATCAAATCATGAACCATCAACTTGTCTCTCCAAGATGTTGATATCAAGTGAAAATCCTCTTAATACGCTTTAGACTCATAAGATTGATAAGAACCTAGATCAATCAATATTCGATCGAGATGCCATCACTCGCAATATATGAGGACGGCCATGATCCGTTCCCAACATAAGATCTTCAAAAATGTTATTACGGGAGATCTTGAGTTTGTAATGCTTCGTATGCATTTTTCGAAAGTAAGCTTCATAACTTTTCGGATTCGAGAGCCTGTATCAAAGTTTCGTGAGGTCTTTTGACATCAAGAGAGCTCATACACACTTAGTGTGAATCTTTCGATGTGAGAATATTATAATCTATTTTCCTTGATTTAGGCTTTATTCTAGGATTTTTGAGAATGATATCTTCGTTGACTTTAATTTGTTTGCCTTTGTCTTTATTTACATTTTCCTTCTTTAATGAAGGTGGTAGGACTTTATCGCTTATCAACTAAACTTGAAACACTCTATCATGCTCAGATTCTTCTGAAGAGGTAGTTTCTTCAAATTCCTTTCTTATTTTGGAAGATTGGCCAAAAGGACTAGACTCATTTTTCAACTTCATACGTTTCATGATGATATCGATGAGTCGACTCTTCTCCTCGAAAACATGATCTTCATCCAATTGTTATTATTATCTTGTTGAGTCATTAAACAAAATTCTTAACTCCTGTGCTTTTTTTCTTGCTTTCGACAAGAATTGTGATGAGTTGGTCGAAGTCTCAACTACCCTTCATTTTGAGTAATTGATGTTGAATAATATCTATCACATAAATGATTCGGCATGCCTCTACTTGATAATATTTACCATTATCTTCTTCATCCGATTCATCAATGCGAAGTTTAGACAAAGTCTGTAAGCCTAAATGGTTGCCCTGTCGGCTGGTGATACTCTTCTAAATTGTTAATGATATTTTGAGTTGTAGTTCTCTTCTTAATCTTTTTTTTCTTAGTCAGCTTCTTTGATTTATGAGCTACGTTAGTAGATCGCTTCTCATGTCGGACAAGTAGCCTTATCGTCAGAAGCCCAAATACTTGGTTTAGCATCTCTTTTAAGTCCAATATAGGTTCAAGTGATGATTTTCACTTAACAGGGAGACGCTTTTTAGCCGCTTCAAAGATTTTCACGGTCTTTTGGATTACGCTTTTCATTCTTCACCGAATCGATTTTTGTCTTTAATCGATACTGATAGAACGTAATCATCCTTATAGACTCTCTTTGGGTTGACTAGAATAATTTGATAAAAAATTCACCTCGCCGATACTTCCTTTCTAGCCAATCTTTGAAGACATAACAATCTTCAATGGGATGACTAATCATCCGATGATAGGGACAGTAATTTGGATCGACTTGACGCCTTCTTCACCTTTTAATTTCTCGGTAATTAGACCTTTGACGCTGTCAAATAATTTGGCCACATTGTCCTTTCTGAAGGAATAATCTTTATTTATCTTTTCCTTAAGAGATGGTGGCATTCGCTCATCACATCTTATTGCTTTTTTTGGACGCTCCCCACCACTTGGAAAAGTCCGAGATTTATCATTGTCTCCCAATACCAAGTTTAGAAAAGAATTTCTTTCCTTATCATCATTATATGGGTTGTTTTCCTTTATTCACATTATATATCACCGCTTTGCCATTGTTATAGGAAGTGAATTTTATTTCTTCTCGAATCAAGGTTTGTTTCTTTTGCTTTATCTGTAGTTTCGACTTAGTAATTCAGCTTTTCAAATTTAGCTACTCTATCGAGCAAGTCTTGGAATGTTGTAATTGACGTCATACATAAAAATGGTACCATTTTATCATCTATATTCTCATTAGCAATTGGATAGCATGTTCCTATTCCATTTGTTGCTCACATTTTATGTTTAGGTTACACCAACGACTTATGAATTTCGTCACTGACTCATCTTTTCTTTTCAGCAAGGTTGATTGTGATTTTCTGCACCGAACCTCTTAATATATACCTCTAATTCAAAGGTTTTAATCAATCATTTGACAATTCTGATACCACTCAAAGCAAGTCACTACAACTAACAATTGAAAAGTAATGCATCATTCTCTCTTTTGTTACCACAAGTAGCCTTAAATTGAGCTATATGTTGCTTTGGATTATCAAGCCCACTGAAAGTATTAAATTTGACATCGAGTAACCTTTCTGCACACACTTGATCATATTCACTGGGTAAGGGCACCTTTACTTGAAGGCTATGATGCTTTTATCTTTTCATTGATTATTTTTCTTGAGTAGTTACCACTCCAAGTGTGTTAGCTAGATTTTGAATTATCGGCTGAAGAGGTGTTTGATTAATTTCATTCCTCGCTTTAGGTGTAGCATGTACTGTAGAAGCTTGAGGTATTAGAACGATTGGTGGTATAGAAGTTGTATTAAGATTAGCGCAGAAGTGTGATGCATTTGATGTGATATTCTTCGCAAACATCTCCATCATGATGTTCATTTGTACCATCATATCATTCATCTTGGTACCAAGTCAGGTAATCTCCTCTTTTGACATCCATTTGATCGCATTTCTCTACTTTCTAGCTAGCCACGACATCAATCAAGATGCTTCTTTCTTCTTCCTCTACTTCTTGTTGTTGTTCTGCTCCCTGCTCATTTTCAGGGGAAGAACTTGACTGTCCTTCTCGTGCATTTGCAGAGACAGTATTCTAATAATTACATGAGTATAAAAGCGTGTACCTGCCGATCATTTCGGTTCAACCATATAGATAAATTGACACCCATGATCTTTTCTCATTCTTCTTCTTCCTTCAGAATGAAGATCCATCTTCTATTTGCTTCGGAAGACTCTTCTTCATAAATGTAATTCAAGTTTAGTTCCGAAGTTCATGGCCGATGGTGCGAGAGAGTTCATCTATATCTCTGATCATATAGACAACTTCCACTTCCATAGTGTTATCTTCATTATTTTCTTCTTGCACATGAATTTCCGATCGATGTTTCCAGTGGATCTCTAGTTCAATGTGCGGAACAAACACTTCTTCTATTAAAGGACTGTGATCAACATCAATCTTCTCTTGTAGGGGTGAATTTGATCATGATGGATCCCTGAGGATTCTCCGTGGTGTCGACCATCATATCTTTCATCGTGATATCCCTTCTTTGGGTATCCACCGATGAGTTATTTTTTGAGGCGATTGAGTATATATATCAGATGCCACACCTCTTCCATTTTTCTAAGTTTCATTACGCCTTGGCCTCCATATTTGCTTATCCTTTCTGGACCTTTCAAGATTCTTGGACACGGTCCAAGTGTCATGCTCGATGCTCACCATGCGAAGCATCGGCTCGATGGCTAGTTCTAAGATATGTCAACTTTTTGGTGGAGTTTTAGTATTTTCCATCACCAGCCTCAAATCTTCTTTCATTAAGCCTCTGTCCTTGGCTACTTTGAGAACTTTATGTATTTTGGCGCACATTGTTTGTCCTCCTCGGTGGTGGAGTTTGATGTGGTTTTAAGAGCTTTATTTCAATAGAGCTATTCCTCTTACCCACTTTAGATCAAAGTTGTGGGGAATACCGCTTATGGCGAGATCGCTTGTTCGCTAGTTGTTCAAAGGGGATCTACGAGCTTCTCTTCGATTTCTCCTTCTCTTCCTGTTAATTTGCTTCCCCAATGAGGAAGCTTCATGATCATGCTTTCCTGACACAAAGGTTCACGAGCGTAAAAAGCATTAAAGACACACACCCACTAACGGTTCTTTTCATCGGGGCTTCATTGACCTTTTTTTGAAAATTGAAGTTCTCTGAGAACTCCTTGACAACGCTGGTTGTTGAACTGCGATAACATGGCTAGGAGCTTCAAGAACTTGAGGCCTTCCAAAGATGGCTCACGATAATGAGTGGGTAGTTTTTTCTACGAAAATGCTACCAAATTGAATGGCCCCACATCTCCTATGTTGATATCTACATGGTGCAGACTAATGCAACCGAACGGTAAAAGGAGTGCTGTAGATCCATTTTGCAAAAGTGAAAGATGAGGATTAGTAATTAGCAATTATTATTTCACCCATATTTCAAAATGCAGAGTACTATAAAAATAAAATAATGTGTAATAAATATATACTATAGAATGATTCATTCTATATAGAGCTTCATACATTAGTAATTTGAATTTATTACATATTTAAATCACAATTTTTTGTTTTGAATTTTCAAATATTTTGTTGCTATTATAGCATGCATATGACTTTCCAAAGATGGAAAGAGAATCGTCCCCATGGAGTTGAAAATCAGGGCTCAAAATTCACCCACTTCTTGATAATATTGAATTGAAGAGAGTATAATTTAAGTTTGTTAGTGTTTAGAAAACAGATGAAATAGTAGATAAGACACTACCCAGAGATTTCGTTCTCATTTTGTGAGGACTTTAGATCTGTTCCGTTTCTAGCAAGCCTATAATTAATTACCCCTCTCAATAAGGAGAGAGAACTTTCGATTAAGGCATGCTAGAATGCGTATAATATCAAAGAGATATGGAGTTTTAGAATTTAGATTATAAAATTCATTATTTCAGCTTAAACCGGATGGTTAGGGGAATGATGACGCAATTTGTATCCCATGGTTCCTCATCTCGGCCGTGGTCCCTGTCTACTTAGTGAGAGAATCGACCCAACTGACCAAGGATCCTTATCGAACACATGGGTTATGTCGCCCAAGAAATCCTCAGATTGGTGTTTGTCTAAGGAGACAAGTTTGAGTCTAACTTAGCTGACATAAGACTGTTTGTCCTATCAAGTATACTCTATGATTCACAACTCAAAGGGCAGAGCCATTGGGGAGCATACGGGTTAAGATCATGATCATAATATAATAGCTTGACCGCCAAACCACGAGGACTCGTCAGAATCGCATCCATGGATTTTACCGGCCAAGCACACAATAGGATACGACGCCCCATCGACAAAGATATTGAGAGTGAACATATAGTATAACATTTGATTTGACAATCCTGTGAGCTAGAATTTTCTTAATTTGTCACCACAAAATCGAAGATAGATAGATTGAGTTTATGATTGAATTTCATTTAAGCAATTTTTAAATTGATATTTAATTTGAGTTAATTTGATTTAAAAAAATTGATTAACTTCAATATATTTAAGAGCTTTAGATCCTGTCAACTTTGTTTAGCTGCTAACAGAGAATTAGATCTACTGTCACCTGACAGAATCATCAGATATTTCGCTGATTTGAAATTTATTATAATGGATTTTTTGGCTTTGTTAACCCGGACCCAGTCCTAAGACTAAATTGAGAAGCAACCCGCGTAGCATCTTTAGATACTTGAATTTAAACATTCAACATAGTGTCGGGGCCCATGTGGGTGTATTTAAGATTTTATGTAGTATTTATTTCTGAATTATGAGATTGATTTCAGATTTTCATTTGATTCTAACTAGCTTAAAACCTTTTAGACATTAAAATTTACATTTGAAATCTTTATGGTGCATACATGTATTTATACTAGATAATTTCACATAATTAATGATTTTTGATTGAGAATCATAATTTAAAATGAAGTCTTAATTTTTGTATTGAAGAAATCTCTTTCATTCTAAACATTTAGTTTAGTATCTCCTTGCTAATTGTACAAAAGAATTGCGATAGACGACTATTTTTATATATGTAATGAATTTATTTTCATCAAGCATTTGTATGTATTTTAGAATATTTCCAAGGAATGACTTATAAGATATGAGACATACTTCACTTGTATATACAAGTTTATATGTATTCACCCAAAAGAAAGCTTCAAGCCTCTCTAATCTTATCATTTAAGAACTTTTCACATTTTATACAAGAGTTGTTAGAACCAATTTAGATTCATCTTTAACTTCATATCAAATTTCCTATTTATTCGAAAATTAAACCTCAAATTTATTACAAGTTTGTTATGAGTTTAATATTTGTCTCTCCAAGTTTCAATTAAGACTTGTTTAATTTTGACAAATTTGAATAAAATAGAATTCACTTTACCGCTTCAATTTAAGCCATAGAGAATTACAATTAAAGCTTATGAGTTTGGTATTAACCTCCTTAAATTTTACTTGCATTTTAAATAAGTGTTTTATTCTTTCTAAAAGTGTCTTTAGGTGCTCTCCCCATATTTCTCTTTGATTTAACATTTATCTTCATATTTATCGTATATCTTTTTTTTAGCTTAAATTTAGATGATTTCCATTTGAATTTGTTTAAGTTCCAAATTATAGTCAAAATTTCCTAAGATCATCCCTCGTAGTATATCGAGAGTGTTTCTACCTAATGAGTGTAATGAGTGGTGTTTCATGACAACCGCCTTCTCTCACCTACACTATAATGGGCATTAAGGTCTGAAACCTCAGAAGAAATACAATGCATGTGTATTCATTTCTTTTTTTTTTCTAAGTCTAGATTTATTCAAAATTTCGATAGCATTTCGGCTAGGGAGTGCGACATCTAACGATGTTACTCAGATACCCTCACGAGATGGAATGTTTCACACCGCAAATTTTTATCTCGTCGTGTCCTCATAGCATTATGAGGCCTTGAAACCTACAAAGAAACACAAGCATGCATATATCCACATTCACACATTGATCCTACATACTCGTTTCTATGCATGATCGAAGAAAACGGTGTTATGATGCGAGAATCAAGAGAATAACTTGCCTCATGATGCGTTTCTCTCCTACGAAATAAAATTGAAAATGTAATGCAAGGAGGCGACGACGGAACGAAAAAAGAACCCGTCTATGACGTTTTTCTCCGATGGCAAAATTGGAAATGTAATGAAGCGACAAAAAAAGAAGAACTCACCATGACGTTGTTCTCTAATGAAACGGATTTGAAATTTGATTGAAAATGAGGGTATTTGACATTTTCGGTCGTAAGGGAGGAAATGGGAGAGTGGATTTTCGGTTTTGGTGGAAATGAGGGGATTCGAAGACTGGATTTTCGATTTTGGAAATGGGAGAGTGAATTTTCGGTTTTGGTGGAAAATGAGGGAAATCTACAAATGAAATTGAGGGAAGGGGAGAATGATTTTAGAAGGAAGGGAAATGAGAAGAAATTGATGAAGGTGAGAATGAAAAGAAAGGAAGAAGAAGAGAAAGAACAAGGAGGAAGACGAAGACCCACCTTTGTTTTGAGGGAAGAAGTTTTCTGACAGAGGGAAGCTTTTCTGGAGAAAGGAGGAAGGGGAATGGAAGAAGCCCTTGTCATTGAAGCGCACTGAGGAGACCAAGAAGAGGGGGAGACTTGGAGGAACCGCAGCTGTGAAGGGAGGAGTCAGCGCTGAATGGGAACCTCCTTCGTCTGCGGTGAGAGGGAGAGGGATGAATTGAACCAGCCATGCGTGAAGGAGAACCGATCTAGGGAAGGTCGCTGAGCTCGTGTGTGATTCCATGCTGGGAGATCCAACAAGGGCCTCTGCAGAAGGGATGAACAGAATTGAGCGTGAGAGTCGGCCGGGTTTATTAGGGCTGGGGATTGGTTTTAGATCTTTTTAACTTGATTTTTAAAATTAATGTCGACTTTTACGGCGGGATTAGATAATCATATATATATATATATATATATATATATATATATATATATATATATATATATATATATATATCAATTGAGTTATTTCGATGTTACGAGCCTTGGGTCAGTTTATATCAGCCCGTTTAGTTCAAGTCGGCGTCGAAATTACGTCAATTTCAACTCAAAATGCGTCGCTTTACAGCTTCGGCATTCCTTCGTCCGGGATTGAGTCGCGAGCAGGTCTTCTTGATAGAATTCGGCGTTTTCAATTGCCAGTAATCAATTTTGCTAATGGATGTCGTTTAGTTTGCGTCGGTGCCTCCTAAATTCGATATGCGTGTAGGTGCATTGACAATTCGATCGGTTGATCGGTTGATCATGAAGTTGTGTAATATTTATATTCTGACTAGTATCGACGTTTTGAACGCGATGGCGACGTCCGTTCATCGATCGGAGGTCATTTGGATTGATTTTGGCGATGTCGGCATTTAATCGATTTATCGTTGTCGCTTCGATTATTTGACATTTTGACACATTCGTTAGTCGAGCATCATTTGGTAGTTTTTGGCGTTTGAAGTAGCGATCAATTTTGTGAGCGAAGGTTATTTGGACATCATCACTGGGCTTCGATATGCGCGTCGGCGTTGATAAACTTCATTGATTGATCGGTTGATATTTAGATTATCGATATTTACGATCAATTTGATGTTTTGCAGGCGAAGTCTTTAGTCCAGTCAGGTCGTTTCGATCATTTTGGTGGCGTCAGGTCATTTGGCACGATTTGCGCCTTTAATCTCAAAGTCGTCAGATTAGACTTGGGCTTGACTCGACTTATGACATATATGTGGAGTGATACTCAATATTCGATCAAATGTTATCACCAAAATCGTCGCATTGTATAGCGTAAGCTAAAAGTGGTGATTTAGCCTAATGTGTGTGCCATTTAAAGCTTCTGTGGCATATCTTAGCTAGGCTTTAAGGTTAAAATTTTTGAAGTGTGAAAGATTCAATTTAGATTGTGGTTTCATTTCAAGTGATTTTAGTCGGTGATTTGATTTGATTTGAATGAACCTATACTTAATGACTAAATGTTATGAAGAGAAGAAAAAAGAAGAGAGCTTTCTTTTATCCCAGCCTTAAAGCATTTCTAAGGTAGATTCATTAATTAAATTTTCTTTATTGAATGATTCAGTATGTGTTTTAATTAACTCTAATTTTAGATTCGCTCTAAATAGTCTTATTCAATAAAAAAGACATTTTAGGATTAGTTAGGGTGGATTACTATCACATAACACACACCTATTCATTTCTTTCCATCATGTATATTATGCATATGAATAATCTTAAACATACCTATATATGCAATGCAAATCTTAGAACACTTTGATAATGAATGAAAGGAGATGTGATTTGAAAATTTGGATATTCCATTTGTTAATTGGATCATTAATGCATGTGTTTGTTATGTAGAAAAGAAAGATTTCTCATCCATTAGCTAAATGCATAGTTGCATATATAAAAGTTATAAGTGAGTACGACGTTATTATTTTCTATACCATTGGCATAAGGTATAAGACTTATTTTAGTCTTACTTAAAGCTCGCAGGATGTTGAGCGACCACTTTTCTTAGATACAGATGTACAAAAGAACCGAATGGATAAGGAATCATGATTATGTTTGATTTGGTTGTATGATTTACATGTGTAATATGAAGATCCTTCCTAAGTCTTAATATAGAGATGCATGGGAATAGATGTGAAAGTGTTGTGTTCTTTTACTATACACTCCAAATCTTGTGAATCCATGTTAAGAGAAGGAAGAACTTCATAATACACATCTTACGCTATCATCACATCAAGCTTATAAATAT